>JAQQSW010015458.1:0-11882 GCA_028646575.1 Pseudocheirus occidentalis | reverse complement strand
CAATGTAGATGGGCGCCAGCCGGGCTCTGTGCCCTCCTTGATCAAGTCATTTAACTGCTGTCTGCATTGGTTTTCCCGTCTGTAAAATGGGGGTGATACCAGTCCCTTCCTCCCAGTTGTTGTGGGGATCACATGAGTTAATTTATATAAAGTACTTTGCAGACCTTCACGAGTGTCACCAGCCCGTGTCTGTGAATCAGCCTCAGCAATAGCAGGTAATGTGGCACCTCGAGGCTTTGAAAAGCACTTTACAAACACAATCTCACGTGAGCCTCATGACAGCCCTGGGAGGTAGGGGCTCTCATCACCCCCATTTCACAGATAAGGAGACTGAGGCTGGCGGAGGTTAAGTCACTCAGTTATGCAGCTAGTGGGCATTGGGGCGACCTTCCTAATAGCGGGTGGGATGTGCTCTAGAGCACCCAGACGTCCTTCAGTTTACATGCAGCTTCTCAGAGCCAGTCTCTGACATCTGATGGGCTATTTAGCTGTGGGTAGACCGAGGCCGCAGAGCCAGCTTGTTCCGCAGGAAGCCGTCCTGAATGACCGGGATGGAGAGGCTTGATGAGGCAGCGGAAGGGCTGAGAGAGGGCCATGGACTCCCCAGTCTGGGAGGGCAGGGGCTCCCAGCCCTGTCCGGCAGGGGACAGAAGCGTGACCGTGGGTTCTGGCCATCCCCAGATCGCTGGCCATAGGATTCCGATAAAGAGGGTTAAGAGGCACCTCTGGGGTTCTCCAGATCAGCCCCTTCCTTTGGATGAGAACCTACGGCCCACAGACCAGAAGGGATTCATGGGGTCTCTCAGAAGCTTCAAGCTGGAAGGGACCTCAGAGGCTGTCCAGACAATTTGACAGATGGGGAAGTTGAGGCCCACAGAGTTTCATGGACTCTGCCAAAGACACAGAGTTAGTTAAGGGAAAGAGCCTTCATCTGAGGCCCAGGGCTCGGTTCCCAAACCCAAAGACTTTTCTGCTTCATGCTTTGGGCACCGTATTAGAGGAAGGAGTGCCCACCCTGAGTAGTACCCACCCTGAATAGTGCCCACCCTGAGTAGTGCTCGGCCTGAGTAGTGCCTGGCCTGAGTAGTGGGCCAGGCACTGACCTTGGAGTCAGAAGGACCTAGGTTTAAATCCAGCCTCTGCTCTTTAGTCCCTCTCCGAGCCCCCGTTTCCTCACCTGTAAAGTGGTATAGCAATGCCCCTGGTGCCTCTCATGGGCCCCGTGCCCCCTACGTGGGGCACTGTGCTGAGGCCTTTGCAAACATCATCTCACTTGGTCTTCACAACCACCCTTGGAGGGCGGTGCTATTACAATCACCATGTTACAGGGGGGGAAACTGAGACAGGCATGTTTTTTAAGGGACTTATTAGAAGGGAGAAGTTGAGGACAAGCATGTACTAAATGCCTACTGTGCACCGAGAACATCTCCTTTGAGCCTCACCACAGCCTTTGGAGGGAAGTGCTGTTACAATCGCCATTTGACAGATGGGGAAACTGAGGCAGATAGGGGTTAAGTGGTTTTCCCAGGACCACACAGCTAGAAAGTATCTGAGACTGGATTTGGACTCAAGACCCAGGGCCGAGTGCTCCAATGCTTCTGGTGTCTGTTCTAAAGAGCCTGACAAACCTTGGAAACAATACAAAGGTGGGGATTATTATGTTTCTGTAGGCCTTCTGCTTCCAGTTGGGCCTCAGAGATTGTGGAGGCCTGACAACCCAAGTTCAAATCCCACTTCTGAGGCTCCTTAGTGGGTCTTTTCACAGTTTAGACAGAAGTAGCAACACCCCAGGCATTCGCCTCCAGGATTATCATGTTAATCTATACCAGTGACAAAGCCCTGGCCCTTGTGGAGAGGCAGGGTTGCCTGGGGCTTAGAGCCCCAGGACCTGAGTTCAAGTGCGGCAGGATTGGAACACAGGTCAGAGTGACCCCGTGTCTGGTACTTCCTTCACCAAGCTGTGTCCCAGGAGCCTCACACAGCACAGCTGGTGCAGTGAGCAGGCCTCCAAAGGGGCAGAAAGGTCATCAATGCCCTTTCACCTCTGGACGCAAGCCCTGGAGAAGCACGGCCCCCAGCCCGTGGGTCTGGTGGGGGAGTGCCAGCTCAAGCTTTGGAACTGCTTTTCAATGAGCCCCTGGCTCTCTGGACCCTGCCCCCCAGCCTGGGCCCCAGCAGACCCTCCCCCAGCCGGGCTGTTCAGGGTTTGGCGGTTACTTTTCAATTGCCCTGCAGGGAGTGGATGGGCAGCAGCTGGCCCTGCCAGCAGTGGCCTCTCAGGAGCAATCAGGAGATGCTTACCGGTCCTGGGCCTCCCCAGATGAGGCTGCCCGGGCCAGGAGGAGCCTTTCAAAGGCCCAGGGGGAGGGGGACCCAGCATAAACACCAGCTCCCCTGGGTCAGTGAAGCTAGAGGTGGCATTAGAGTGATGGTGCTGTGCCCACACCTGGGACGGAGAAGCTCAGTTTAGGGAAACTAGCATAGGATTGGGGGTGGGGGGATCCACCGTGCAGAACCTGTGTGACTCTGGGCAAGTCTCCTCCCCCACCTTGGCCTCATGTCTTCATCTGTTAAACGAAAGAACTGGATTGGATAATTTCTGAGGCCCCTCCTAGCCCTGACATCCTCTGTTCTAAGGCCCCTCCAGCCCTGACAGTCTGTGTTCTAAGACACCGCTGCCCTCCCCCCCATCATTTTAGGCTTAGTATTTTCCGGCCTTAAAGAACACCTCTTCTCCCTGCCCACTTGGTGCCCAAGGTTGCGCTGCAGTTTTCCCGTAGTCTGTAACAAGTGAGAGGTGAGACGGCCCCACAGTTCTGGGCTTGTTCCTCCTTCTGTGCTGAGTTTGATTTAGGAATAAAGATGCCTTCTTAGTGTGTAACAGGCTCCCCCTGGGGCTCTGGGCATGCTCTAAGACTAAGCCTGGGAAGGTGGCACGTGGCTGGGCGGTGCCGTCTCTCCTCAGGTTCTAGAGTAGGATGTGAACCTTAGAACAGGGAACGTCAATGGTTCTTAGCACCTAGAATGTTAGATCTGAGAAAGGAGCTTGGTCAATCAATCAGTCAACATTTATTAAGTGTCTGCAATGTGCCAGGCACTCTGCCAAGGACTGGGGATACCAGAGGGAACAAGATAGCCCTTGCCCTCAGGGAGCTCGCCATCTAATGGGGGAGGCATCAGCAGGCAGGTGTGTGCAGACAAGCTAAACCCAGTAAAACAGGAATAAGGTGGAGAAGGCCCTATGAGGAAGAGAGGCTGGAAAAGGCTCCCTGTAGGTGGTGGGACTTAAGGAACCAGGGAGGTCAGTGGGCAGAGTGGAGGAGGACGAGGCTTGCAGGCCTGGGGGGCAGCCACATGGAATGCCTGAAGCTGAGAGGTGCAGCAAATCATTTTGGTGGCTGAATGAGGAATGGATTGGAGTGGGGATAGAGAGACCCCCCCAGCAGACTCTTGTAGTATTCTAGGCACAAAGGGATGAGGGTCTGTACCAAGTGGGTGACGATGTCCAAGGATAGAGGGAGTGTATTCAGGCCGTGTTGCAAAGGCAAAGTGGACAGGCCTTGGCACCATCCAAATCTGGGGGGAGAGCGACAGGGAGGAGTCCAGACTGACCCCTAGGATGGGAGCCTGGGGGTCTGGGAGGACAGTGGTGCCCTCAACAGTTGTAGGGGAGTTTGGATGTGGGGAAGATTTGGGGGGAAAGATAATGAGCTTCATTTTGGACATACTGAGTTTAAGACGCCTGTTGGATGTCCCATTCAAGGTGTCTGACAGGTGGTTGGAGATGTGAGATTGGGGATCAGCAGGGAGATTGGGGCAGCATGGGTAGATATGAGAATTGTCAGCATAGAGCTGGTCATTAAATCCCTGGGAGGTCATGAGATCACCCAGTGAAATAGGGAGAAGAAAAGGAAGCCCAGGACAGACCTTTAAAGGACACCTGGGGATAGAGGGCGTGTTCTGGAGGAAGGTTCAGCAAAGGAGACAGAGAAGGAGTGGTCAGAGAGGGAGGAGGAGAGAAGGCCCAGAGAGAAGAGAGGGCAACCGATAATGTCCCAGGCTGCAGAGTGGTCGAGGAGAAGGAGGCCTGAGGAAAGGCCGCTGGTCTGAGCAGCTCGGGGATCACCGGTAGCCTTGGAAAGCAGCAGGTTCAGGAGAATGATGGTTGTGAAGGATTAAGAAGAAAAGTGGAGACCCGGGTGTAGACACCTGTTTGAAGAATTTAGTGACAAAAAGTGGAAAAGACACAAGACGATGGTCATCAGGGATGGAAGGATTGAGTGAGGGGCTTTTATTGGGATGACGGAAATGTGGGCATGTTTGTAGGCAGGAGGAAGGAATTGAATATGTGAAGGAGAGGGGATGGTAGAGGGACAGTGTGTCGGCAGAGAGGGGGTGGAAGGGAATCTCTTGACCATGTAGAGGGGCTGGCCACATCATCGTGTGAGACAGGAGAAGGAGGAGAGGGTGCAGGAAGATCTGATGAGAGAGGAGGGGAGGAGGGGGCTCACGGTGAATGGCCTGCTTGTCTTCTTAAAACAGGGGATTGTCAAGGTTCTCAGCTGAGACAGTGGGAGGTGTAATAGTGGCCGGGACCTCAGAATGTGGGGTCTCCAACTGAAAGCTGAAAAAGACCCCAGACTCACTCAGAATCACTCAGCCCACAAATGGATAAATGTATATATAGATGTATATGTATGTATGCAAGTGTGTGTGCATGTGAGTGTGTATGTGTGTGACTGAGTGTACATATGTGTATGTGTGTGCATGCATGTGTGCATGTGAGTGTGTGTATGCATGTATGTGAGAGTGTATATGTGTGACTGAGTATATATATGTGCGTGTGTGTGCATGTGAGTGTGTATGTGACTGCGTGTATGTGTGTGTATGTGAGTGTGTGTGTGTTGAATCCCTTCTCTGTGTGAGCTCTAGACTAGGTCAGATGTTGGGCTCCAAAGCATAAGAAAGTGTCCCTGTCCCTAAAAGGCTCAGAGCCTTGGGGAGTCGGGCATGAGCAGGAGACCATGAATGGTGAAGGACTGTGGGAGCAGAGTCAGCTCTATGAAGAGGCAGGCCCATGGGAGCCTAGACAAAAGGGAGATAGATCATGGGGGGCTGGTGTAGTCACAGAGAGCTTACTGGAAGAGGCAGCCTTGAAATACAGGGAAGATCTGGATAGGCTGAAAGATGAGTGGAAGGCATTCTGGCTGCGGTTGAGGAGACTGAACCCCACCACTGAAATCTGGGGTCTGATACTGGTGGTACAGAAGCCACTGAAGCGTTGGACTTGGATTGAGGAAGACCTAGGTTCTAATCTCATTTCATGCACTACTATTAGCTGGGCAAGTCACTTAATGCCACTGTGCTTCAGTTTCCTTATATATTAATTAAAGTTAAGACTTGAAAACCTCCAAGGTCCCTTTCCTAAATCCATGGATCAAATGGGATCCTATTTCTGAATGGTACATTGCAGGCACTTAATAAATGCTTGCTCCCATCCCTCCCCACAGCTCTAGTTTATCTGAGATCACTTTGTATTTTTCCCAGTGTGGGCTTTTCCTCACAACCCTGTGAGGGCAGAAATCTATGAAGCTCATGCTTGTGGAGGGGGATGGGCTTCTCCATGAGGTCAGGACTGTGGCCAGACTCGAGTCGGGACCTCCTGGCTCTAGGACCAGGGCCCTTTTCTCCTGGCACCCTGCTGCCCAGGCAGACGCTGGACCCCTGGGGTGCTTCCCTCCCAACAGCGTGGATTGTTTGGGTCTGGACAGTCAGTGCAAGGACTGTAATTCCTCCATTCATTTTTTAAAGGTTTATTCCCACTTCGAAGTATTCAGTCTATGCCATGCTGACCCAGCTTCATTTTTTAAAAAATATTTTCATCAAATTAGACCAACCTAGAGATCTCCCCTGGGCCAATGGTTTGGAGAACCCAAGACTCTTCTTTGGCTCCAGATTTCTCCTTCCCCCACTATTTTCCTTCCTTACCTTTCCCTGATTCTCCTTCCTTCCTTCCTTCCTTCCTTCCTTCCTTCCTTCCTTCCTTCCTTCCTTCCTCCCTTCCTCCCTTCCTCTCTTCCTCCCTCCCTTCCTCCCTCCATTTCTTCCTTCCTTCCCTGAGCTTGCTGCCCATTCAGAGTCCCCTGTTAGCCACCCTTGGGCCCTGGAGTCGTAAGATCGTCTTTCAGAGCTGCTCCACCCCCTCATTTGATAGAGAAGGAAACTGAGGCCCAGAAAGGAACCATATTTGCCCAAGAGCACACAGGTGGTGAGTGGGATTCGAATCCAGGGCCTCCTCCTTTGCTCTTTCTATACCAGGCTGCCTCTCCTAGGAACAGGCTAGAGATCTGAGCATCCATCATTTGTGGAACTTGCGTAAAAGCAGAACATTTTGTGTGGCCTCCTCTGGGCAGGAGGAGAGGAAGCTGGCCTGTTACGCCTAATTCCTTTTGTTAACCAGATGCTGCCACTTCTGAGGGTCTGAAGAAACCCTGAACACCCTCTAACCACATATCCAGGGCAAAGCCCCCGTGGCTCAGGCCTAGTTGTGACTCTGCCTGGAAGGGGGGCTTTATTCACAATAGAGTCAATGCTGGAAGGGGTGACCTAGCCCAACTCCCCCTGTTTTACAGATGAGGAAGTAGAGACCCATAGAGGGGAGCCATGTGCCCTGGTCATGCAGGTAGTGAGGGTGGAGCACCTGTCCTGAAGGTGATTACCCAGGGGCCCTAAAGGCAAGAGAAGGTTTGTGAAAGATTCTGGGTCATATTCTCTTGGGGCAGAGACGTCACCCAGACCCACACAGGGACCTGGCAGAGCTGAGATTCAGACCCAGGCCCTTGGATTCCCCTGCACCTTTGTGTCGCCCCCATGCATGGTTTCTTTATTAGAATAAAAAGGTTTTCCATCCAAGATAGTAAACAGGGGGCCTTGTGACATATATAGTCTAAGGGAGGTGGGGGAGAGATGGGGTCTGAACCTGGGTAGCTCCCACGTGAAGAAACTCCCTCCACCAGTGTAGCTCAGCACCCTCTCTGCACCTTGGAAAGCTGCCTAGAGCCCTGAGAGGCTGAGCGGGTGTCAGAGGCAGAATCTGAACCCAGGTCTTGCTGGCTCTCTCTCTGGGAAATCACCCATTTAGGCCAGTTTGCTTTACCCGCCTCTGGGCCTAGCGGGGCAGTGGGATATAGTGGCCAGAGGCCTGGACTTGGCGGAGAGACTTGGGCTTCAGGTTCCCTTGCCCTTAGCGCCTGTGGGACCCTGAGCCTCCTCTCTGACTTCAGCCTTGTTGACCTGTAATAGCTCCCAACCCGCAGGGGTTTTAGGAGGATCAGTGGGATTTCAGAAATATTAGAAATTACTGGGATTGTCTCCTTTGATTACCACCTTTTTACAGAAGATACTGATGGTCAGAGAGGGTAAGTGACTTTTCCATTGTTCCACAACCTGTAAGTCTCTGAAGCAGGCTTTGAACCCAGGACTCTTGAGTCTAGCGCTGTAATTCATTCTCATGGAGTCCCAGGATCCCCGAATCTGGAGGCTCTCAGAGACCATCTGGTCCAAATACCTCATGTACAGATGGCCCAGAAGAGAGGAGGGACCTGCCTGAAGTCGTAGAGTCTTTGATCTCATGGAGCCTTCGAGGTCATCTCCCCTGACCTTCCCCCCAATGCCGTCACCCATTCGGCAGCATTGATCTCTGATCCCCCCTGTCTCTGCTGAGACACCTTCTGGGACTTGGTCCGAGCTGCTGTAGAGAAAGAGATACATTGTTTATTAGCTGTGTGACCTTGGGCAAGTCCCTGCCCCTCTCCTAGGCTCAGTTTCCTCATTTGTGAAATAGGTATAACATTTGCCCTCTCTACTGTAAAGCAGTCAAGAAATGAGGGTCCTTCTTATTATTTCTCCCCAACAAATTCCTCCTCTGATACCTCGTAACATCGAAAGGGTGTGTTCTGGATTCTTAAAAACCCTCGCCATTGGAACATGATGTTCTAGTGGGTTCTACCCTGTTGGAAAAACTTTGAGTAGGGCTCAGGTTAACAGGCCAAGTCTGTTTTCTGAGGGCCGGCCTTGCTAGCCCCTCAGTGGGCTCGTCACCTGGCCATAGTGACCTATGAAGCACCTGAAAAGACAAGCTGGCCCTTGGGCCTCTGCGACCCCCTCCACTCCTGGCAGAGGCACAAACCTGTGTTTGACCAGCGGTCCTCTTGTATTATCCAGGGGCAGTGAGTGGGGGCACTGCTGGCCGCTGAACGGTTCTTGCTGTAAGTAAAGGCAGGAGAGAAATTGCAGCTATGGACTTCTGTCCATATGCATCTGTCCACTATGTCATGGACAGATGACAGGACTGATTTTATCCAGAGGCAACAAGAATCATCATCTCCCAGAATATTTGGTCATCATTCTTAGCAAAACTGGTATTTGCAAAAAGACCACCATGAAAACGTTTCTGTTGGGTTGTTTCAGTCGTGTCTGACTGTCTGACAGTTGTGTCTGATGGTCTGTCATGCCGTTGAGGGTTTCCTTGGCAGAGACGCTGGAGGGGTTTGCCATTTCCTTCTCCAGCTCATTTTTACAGATGAGGAGACTAAGGCAAGCAGAGTTAGGTGACTTGCCCAGGGTCACACAGCTAGGAAGTATCTAAGGCCACATTTGAACTAAGGAAGATCATTCTTTTTTATTCCAAGCCCAGCGCTCTATCCACTGCACCGTGTAGCTTCCACTATGAAAATAATTTCTCCTAATGCTGCATTATTGCTTGGCGATGAGAAGTCAAAAGCTCTAGATTTCCCATGAACCTCATGGCTCCCAACTGTCTGGAAACTAGAGCCAGCGGGTGCCGGTTGTGGTTCGAATCGGTGCAATGGACTCTGTCCTCACACACAAGGACAGACTGGTTTTCGTTGTGGGAGCTGTCCCTGAATCCGCTGTCTGTATATGGTCAAACCATTGGCTTCTTGGGGATGAGATAAGAATTGTAACAAACAAGAAAAAGGAATTACAATGAGAGGAAAAGCTAGCTCATGCGACTGAAACCACTTACTCAGATCACTTAGATGAGTGCCTGAACAATGACATGACATTGACACTGACTACCGTCGCCATACGTGGAACTTTAACCAACCCGGTGAATGGCCCCACAAGGAGATGGGAAGAGCCCGGAAATCCCCTTAGTCAGATAATATTTTACTTACTTGCTAAATAGAAACAGTGGGTGTATCGGGGCCAGATAGGACAGATGGACGGTGCATTGGGCCAGGTTGAACAGGAAGAGGGAGGGATGGGTGGAAGATAGCTCGAGTGCACCCTCGGGATGTCAGGAAAAAACAAGGGTGCGCTCCAGCACATTGGGAAGACCCAGCGAGGCTAACCTATGGGAGTCCATGGATAAGAGTTCCATGGGTTGGGCAGATAGGAAGGGGTTAAATCCTTTAATCAAGGGCACTCAGTGGTCATGTGCCTTCTCAGTCTTGTCTTTTCGTACGACCTCGACCCGGATCTTCTCAGCATTCTGGTCTTCCCTCTGAGGAGGCTCCAGGCCTCTGGGAAGAAGCTGTGCTGTGGTGGGAAGAAGAGCTCCAGGTTTGGTGGCAGTGGTTCTGATGACAGGGATGTTAGCCAACACTCAGGTAGATAGGCCTAATGGGTGCCAGGCACTCCGCTAAGCCCTTGAAAACCATTATCTTATTGGCTGCCCAGAACAACCTGGGAAGGAGGTGGGTGACCCAGGTATGTTTCCTGGCTCCAGCATTTAATGGTTTAGGTACGGGCAAGCCTGTGTGCTTGGGCTTCTCATCTGTGAAATGGGTGCAAATAATATTACATGACCTACATCACAGGGTTCTTACGAGGAAAGTAACGTGTAAACCCCTTAAAATGCCATAGAAATAATTTGTGAAATGGAGGAAAGGGCTCAGGCTTTGGAGTCAAAGGATGTGGGTTTGAATTCAGTTCTACCATTAATTACTTGTGTGACCTGTGGACCTCTCTAGGAAGGGAAGGAGGGAAGAGAGGAAGGAAGAAAGGAAGGAAGGAAGGAAGGAAGGAAGGAAGGAAGGAAGGAAGGAAGGAAGGAAGAAAGGAAGGAAGGAAGGAAGGAAGGAAGAAGGGAAGGAGGGAAGGAAGGAAGAAGGAAAGAATAAGAGAAAGAAAGAATGAATGCTCTTCCAGGCTTGTGCTGGCCTCAGGGCCTCCCATTCTTCTGGACAGATTCCACAGATGCCCCACGAGGGTCTGCAGGGAGCCTTGATCCAGGAAAGGTGGGGACTGTGATTATCCAACATTTTCCACATGCAGGATTTCCACATGGGATTTATTTGATGATTTTCCCCAGAGAACTATGTGGAAAGGGGGGAGAGCGTGCCCGCAGGCTGGTTCGGTGCCTGTCCTGAGCAGGCCCGTGTTTCCTGGAGCAGTGTAGTAGAGCAGAAAGAATGCTGACTTGAGAGGCAAGGGAGCTGGGTTCATATCCTGATTCTGTGACCTAGGGCAAGTCCCCTCCTCTCTGTGGGCCTGTTTAGCAAAGGGAAAGAATTAGCCAAAGTCCCCAAGGTCCCTCCCAGCTCTAGATAAATGGTTTTCTGACCTTGAGAGATAGTGGGCTGGGGAGCTGGCACCCCCCTCCCCCCAGGCATGACTCAGCTCCTGCTCTGCTCAGAGTAAGGGTGAGGGGTGTGGCCTGGGGGGGATGTCAGGGCTGGGGGGACCTTAGAACAGGGCATGTCAGAACTGGGAGGGGCCATAGAACAGGGGACGTCAGGGCTGGCAAGGGCCATAGAGATCATCTGATCCAAAGTGCTTGTTTCAGAGGTAACCAAACATCCCCAAGGGGTTGGGTGACCCACTCAAGGTCCCATGTTGGTCCCTGGCAGAGTTAGAGCTCGCACCCAGGTGTTAGCCCAGAGTCCTTTCCTCGCACCATCCCCTGTAGTCACTGGTCTCAGGCTGCCCTGGGCCTGGCCTCAGCGAGACCTGAACTCAGATTCAGCCACAGGCCTAGCTGTGTGACCCTGGGCAGGTAGCTTACATCGGCCTCAGTTTCCTCAGCTGTAAAATGGGTGTGACAGCAGCCCCCCTCTCCCAGGGCCGTCATGAGAGTCAGATGAGATGGCTTTTGTAAAGAGTGCTTAGCGCTGTAGGGGACACACAGTAGGTGCTACATAGATGCTTGTTCCCTTTCTCCCTCCTTTTGATAGACCGTGCTGCCTCTGTAAGCCTCAGTTTCCCCATCTGTAAAGTGTGGATGCTGAGTCCAGTTCTGTCCACCTCCCCGGGCTCCTGACTCAGTGAGAGCTAGCCTAGGAAAAAAGGTGGGGCCAAAGCCGGCAGATGTGGTCAGCGGGGCCACAGGGATCCCTGAGGCCTCGGGGCCAGGCCCTCATTTGACATCTGGGTCAACCAAGGCTAGTGGAGGTAGGCTGGCTCCCCTGTGGCCAGGCTGGGGCTTGAGCCCAGGCTCCCTGGCTCCACATCCCGACCTTTGCCCCAGAGGTTTAGTGACTTGTCTATGTCCTTCTGGGCCAACAGCAGAACTGGGGTGTGAGCCTCTCACAAGTCCCAGGCCTCTCCCCAGAGCAGCCCTCAGCCTGTATCTCATACACACATATGTGTGCCACACATGCACACGCACATGCACACACAGGTGCATGCTGGTGCACATACAGACACACTGCCAATGAGAATGCCTAGACATACCTACACACAGGTACATGTACCACACACACACATACACATGCAGGTGCGTGCTGGCGCACACATAGGTAAACCGCATATGTGAATGTGTAGATATGTGTACACACAGGTATACACACACACACACTCATACACCCCCCACCACATACACTCATACACATACCCCACACACACCACACACACACACA
>JAQQSW010015457.1:0-11883 GCA_028646575.1 Pseudocheirus occidentalis | reverse complement strand
ACGTCTCCAGCTCTTTCAAGACTGCTTTTTCCTGACAGGCTGAATGTCTCATGGGACAGGTGATTTGAGAGAGAGAGAGAGAGAGAGAGATGTCTTTTCTTCTAGTCTGGTCTAAATACACTATTACACCCTATTAACTACTTCATCAGCTTTTGGTTTGGGAAGTTAATATTTGGAGATTTCAAGAGAAAGAGTTGGCAGCCAGAGACTCATTTCCCATGGGGATGTAACAATAAAACATGGACTGGAAACTACCTGACTGAGAGAGTCTTAGTAAAAAACGTTCAGGCATCAGGTTGAATTAAGAAACTTCCCTTCCCTTACCACTTTACCCCTGGGACATCATGCTTGTACATCAGAATTGAAGGATGCAGGCAAAGGATTGTGGGAAGTCTGCCCCACTGCAGAGCAATTGAAGTCTGTAACACCTGCATTCAGGAATAAAGGAATAAGAAGGAACAGAAGGGCCTTCTTCCAGGAATTCAACCATAATATTTATGATAATTATCAATAACTCGGGGAGAGAAGGATCGTTGGGATTCCAGGCACTCAGCTGGCGGCTAGGTATAGTTAGACTCTTCACTGGAGAGCAGGGAGAGCCAACCTATTGCATTTTTTATCAGCGCAGGGGAAGGTTGTTTTTTTGTTTGTTTGTTTTTTTATCAGCGCAGGGGAAGGTTTTGAATGATGTGGCCAGGACCAGCACTAGCCGCTAAATGGAAGGGAAAAGGGGGTGGGAAGAAGCAGCAGACAAAAAACCAGAAAAGGTTTCATGTGGGGAAGATAACATTTGAGCTTTCAAGGCAACTAGGAATCCTAAGAAGGAAACAAGGAATGAATGAATTTCAAGAATGAAGGACAGTCTGTGCAAAAAGAAATGGAGATGGGAGATGGAATATCTTCTAAGTGTTGGGGACATTAAGAAGATTAGTCTGGATGGGTCAATCAATCAACATTTATTAAATGCCTACTACCAGGCATTGTGCTAAGCTCTAGGTCAAAAATTCATGAAGGTAAATAACATGTAATAAGACTGAAAGGTAGGTCTGGTTGTGAAGGACTTTAAATGCCAAGAGTTGTATTTCATACTAGAAGTAATAGAGAGTCACTGGAACTTCTTGACACGGGACTGACACGGTCAAACCTGTGTTTTAGCAATGCCACTTTGGCATTTGTATGGAACAGAGATTGGAAGGAAAGGAACTTGACACAAGAGACCAATGGCTAGTCTATAATCCATGCCAGAGGAAGTGAGGGCCCTGATCTAGAGTGGGTGGAGAGGAGAGGGCAGATTTAAGAGATATATGGCAGTAGTATCAATAAGACTTGGCAAATGACTGGATCTTGGATGTTGCAGACAGAGTGAATAAAAGTGCGATGATGACCAGAAGAAAACTCACATGCGATGGAGTTTAGGAAAAAAAGGGATGGAGTTTAGGAAAAAGATAAGAAGTTGTGTTTCGGGCATTTTGAATTTGAGAGTCCTACAGCTGAAGAATCAGAAGAATTTTATTAGATGCTAAAAGGGCCTTACAGAGCATCTAATCTAAGCCCCTGATTTTACAGATAAGAAAACTGAAGCGAGCTGAAATAATTTGAAAAAGATCACAGATGTAATAGATGGGAAAGCCGAGATTCAAAGGTTCTCCAAAGTCAGATCTAGGAGAGGCAATTAGGAGGCACAGTGATAGAGTTCCCGGTCTGGAGTCAGAAAAACCTGAGTTCAAATCTGACTCTACCATCCAGGCAAGTTATTTAACTTCTGTTTGTCTGTTTCCTAACCTAAAAAATGGGGATAATTACAGCACCCACCTCCCATGGTTGTCATAAGGACCAAGGCAGATAATGTTTATAAAGTGTTTAGTATGCAGTAGGTGCTATATAAATGTGAATTATCATTAGTATCATTAATTATCATTGCTTCAGTATCAGCAAATTCCCTTCTTCAATAAAGGCACCAAAACAGATACCCTGTGTCCCATTTTTGTGCTTAATGTTAAAAGGTATTATGGGAATAGGGAAAGAAACAGTCACAAAAGAGCTGAGTTCAAGTTCTTGGCTCTGACGCTTACCGATTTATCACCATGGACAGGCAGGTCATTTCACTTTTCTTAGGCCTCAGTTTACCTATCTGTCTATACTGCATAGAGTGAATTAAAGCCTGAGTGGGTGCCTAGAAAATCCATTTCAGGTTTAAGGTTTTCTGTCAGTCTATAACAATTAAAAGCCGTAGCTCACGAGATTCCATGTGTGTGTTTGACTATTATAGACCAGCCAGGTGGCATAACTGCTTCAAAGCAAAGGCCTTCAATTTTCTTGACTTTCAACAACAGTTGCATGTACCTTCAGTTGTTCTTACTCTTGTTTTTCTTAATTGTTTTTAGGAAGCATGTTTTGTAAATTTGTGTTAGTCTGCTGTGTTAAATCAAAATGTAATAAAAACAAGGTAAACTTTTACTAGAAAAAAAAAAAGAAAATGCATCAGTAAAGTAGCAATAGAACATTTTTCACCACAAATATAGACTTAGCTTGTCATCCCTGGGCCCCTGTACAAATGTACAAAAGAATCCTCTTGTTAATGGACATCCTGATTGTAAGGACTACTTATCCCTCTACCAAGATTTTGCTCCTTTGTGTCTTCATCTAATCCAAGTGTTAGATTAATTTCTAAGTCTGTTGTTTGGATGTTAAGACTTCTTTTTTCATAGAAACACTGAAATCACAAATTGTCAGTGCTGAAGGAGACTTTAAAGGTTATCTAACATAACTTCCTTCCCAATGCAGGAATTTATTTTATAATATCCACAAAAACAGTCCCAGTTTGTGCTTCTTCCTGTCCTGCCTTCTGCTCTCTTCTCTTTTTTTTTTTTGCTTTTTGGAGGGCAATTGGGGTTAAGTGACTTGCCCAAAGTCACACAGCTAGCGTGTCAAATGTGTGAGGTCGAATTTGAACTCAGGTCCTCCTGATTCCAGGGCCGGTGCACTATTCACTGCGCCACCTAGCCGCTCCTCTTTTCTTCCTTTTTAAAACAGATGCCTTAACAATTTTTTCTTTTTCTAGCTCTCTTTTATATTTTTGGCTACCTGGAGCCCTCCCCTTCCACTGGAAAAAAATGTAAAAAATACATAAAAATCAAGTTGTTGCAACAAAAATACAGTAATCAAGGCTAAAATGTTTAGAAACATCTTCATTATATGAAGCTAACCTCTATCTTCTGTTTTCACCTTCATGTAACTTTGGCCAAATGATTTGAGTTTTTCCCTCTGGAGTTAAATGGATTAAGTCTAATCCTTCTTCCATATGACAGTTCTTTAAACATTTGAAGATGTATGGATCACTAAAATCCCTTACATCTTTTTCTCTTACATGAACTGTCCTTTAATCTTTTAGGAAAATTAACATTTTATTGATTTCTTTTGTTTGTAAGATGTAGCCATTTCTGGACACAGCCCTGTCTTCTCACTGAGATTTCCCTTGTTAACAAAGAAAAATAATAAAGCCAAAGGAACAAAACAGAAACCACATCAGACAGTACATATAACTCACTGCACCCACAATCTTCCACTTTTCCAAAGGAAGGAGAAAGAAGACACATTGCTTCATCAGTGGCCAAGAATGGCCATTCCACATATATAGCACTGGTTTCATCTTGATGTTCTTTTCACTATTGTATATCATAAGGTATTATATCAGAGTCACAGACTTAGAGCTAATCCCAACCCCATCATTTTACAGGAGACAAAACTAAGGCCCAGAAAGGTTCAAGAAACTTCCCCAAGGTCATACAGGGAGTAAATGGCTGAACCAGAATGGTTCAAAAACTCAGGCCTTTGGATACCAAATCAGTACTATTTTCAGAATACCATTATTTTCATGATTCAATATTCTTATTGTTTTTCTGAGTTCCTAATACTCACCATTTCTTACTACACAATAATTCTCAATTATATTCACATACTAAAATTGATTCAGCCATTCTCAACAGATGTTACTCTAATTTATTTCCAGTTTTTTTTTCTTTGCTACCACAATAAAAATATTGCTATGAATTCTTTGGTATACATGAGACCTGTCTTACTGTCTTTAAACTCCTTCAGGTATGTGCCCAGCAATGGTATCCCTGGTTCAAAGGGTGGGTACAACTTAGTGACTTTTCTCACATAACTTCAAATTGTTTTCCGAATGGCTGGACCAATTATCCACCAATAGCATCATTAAGTACCTGTCTTCCTCTAACCCTTCCAACATTGATTATTGCTGTCTTCTGCTTTACAAGGTGTGAGGTAAAACCTCCGGGCTGTTTTAATTCACATTTCTCTGATTATAAGTGATTTTTGAGTAATTTTTAAAATAATCATTGAGTTCACAATTGTTATTTTGAAAACTGTGGACTTAACTATTATTAGGGAACACCCCCTTGATCCTACATAGTTGTGTTACTTCCCTATATTTCTTAAATCTCAGATTTTTACCAGAGATATATGATGCAGACTTTAAAATATCATTAATTTCCTTTCTTGTCCTAGATGCAATAATTTTGTTTCTGCAAAAAGCTTTTGAATTTTGTGTGGTCAAAATTGTCTAATTTTGCTTTTATGATCACACCAAGATCTTTTTTGGATACCAGTTTTTCCACTTGATGTATTAACTATTCCTTTTGTCTTTATGCATTGATAGAAATTCTCAAGAGAACAGGACAGAATAGGTCTATATCTCAAAGACATCCACAAAAAAGTAAAGGGACCCATTTGGACAAAAATATTTATAGCAGCTCTTTTTGTGATGGCGAAGAATTAGAAAGGGATGCCTAGCAACTGGGAAATGGCTAAACAAGCTGTGGTAGATGATTGTTATCGAATACTGAGCTATTGAAAAATGACAACAGGAAGATTGGAGAAAGACCTGGAAAGACTTACATGAACTGATGCAGAGTAAAGTGAGCAGAATCAGAACTTTGCATACAGTAACAGCAACACCATACGATGAAGAACCGTGAATCACTTAGTTATTCTCAGCAATGTGATGATTCGAGACAGTCCCAAAGGACTAACGATGAAGCATGTTATCCTTCTCCCAAAAAAGAACTGACACTGTTTGTATACAGACTGAAGCATATGTTTCACTTTTCTTTCATTCTTGTTAATCTTCTTGTGCAAAATGACTAATATGAAAATGTTTTACATGATAGCACGCGCATATATGAAGGTTTACTGTCTCGGAGGGAGGGAAGAATAGAATTTGGAACTAAAAACTTTTTTTAATGTTTTAAAAATTATTATAACATGTAATTGGGGGAAAATGAAATTTATTTGAAAAAAAGGGGGGGAAAGAAGAAAAAAGAGGCACACACACAGAGCAGAAGACAGAATTAAGCAAGGTGGTGCTGCTAAATGTTTAACAAGCAGCTCTCCAAAAAGGAAGTAACCCTTTTAAAGCTTAATCTGTATTAACAACATTTTCTCCACTACCTTTTAAATTCTAGACAATCAGCAGAACAATAAATCAAGCCCTGAGGGGTAGCTTTTGCCAGTTTCCAAAGTTTGAATGGTCACATTGAACACTTAACAACTTGGCTTTTAGAAATAAGCAGCAGCTTCCTCCAGCACACCCCTGGGACCAGCACTTTTGCATGTTACTAGAAAATCTTCTCTGCAGATTGAACACCATTTTGGGGGATAATCCCATTCATCTAGGTAGTTATAAATATAGAAACTATATTGCTAATATCTACATGTATCTATGAGAACTGTGAGAAATTTTGTGAAAAGTCTTTCTGAAATCCTGATATAACTTTGTCTACAGCATTTTTTTAACCTACTAGTCTAGAAGCTGTGTCAAAGACTCATTCTTAGTGAACTTGTGATGGTTCCTAGTGATCACTGCTTCCCTTTCTAAGTGCTTACAAAACTATCCATTTAATAATTCACATTCTTGGGGCGGCTAGGTGGCACAGTGAATAGAGCACTGGCCTTGGAGTCAGGAATATCTGAGTTCAAATCTGGGCTCAGACACTTAACACGCACACACACAAAAACTAGCCGTGTGACCTTGGGCAAGTCACTTAAACCCAACTGCCCTCCAAAAACAAAAAAACAAAAACAAAAACAAAAACAAAACCAAAAAAAATAATTTGCATTTTTCCCTCTTTCTTTTAAAAATTCTTTATAACAATGGATGGATTGCTGGGCAGGGCGAGGGAGAGGGTTATATTTGGAAACAATGATGTAAAAATAAAAGGTATTACTATATTATATAAAAGGTATTTAGTATATATTATATATGTTATATATTATTATATGTTATGGAATTTTGCCAGTGATAAACATCAAGCTCATTAGTTTTTAATTTGTAAAATCCACCTTTCTTCCTTTAGACTTTGAGCTTCTTGAGAGTAAAAACTATCTTCTGCCTTTTTTTTTTTTTTTTGCAACCCCAGTGCTTAGCATAGAGCTTGGCATATAATATGTACTTAATGCTTACAGACTGTCTGACTTTTAAAGCATTGGAGCATTATCTTATATTCATTCTTTTATCACCTCTCCCAAGATATCTCAGAGATCACTTTTGGTGGTTTAGAAATCACATTTACAGATCACACACACATACACACACAGAGCGCAGCACATAGTAGGCATTATTTAAATGTGTTTGGTAGCTGCTTTCCAATGAACTTAATTCATCCTCACAACAACCCTGGGAAGTGGATGCTATCATTATCATCCCTGTTTTACAAACGAGCAAACTGAGGCACACAGAGGTTAAGTGACTTGCCTAGGGTCATCCAAACTAGTAAGTTTCTTTTTTTTCTTCATTAACTTTTGTTTATTTTTAGTTTACATCATTCATTTCCAGAAGATTTTCAACTGCAAATTTTCTCTCTGTCTTTCTCCTACCTACCCCCACAAAACAAGATATCCCACTGCACACCCTCTCCCAATCAGCTCTCTCCTATATCCTCCCCCATCATCCCTCTGACTTTCTGGTAGGGCAAGATGGATCTTCCTATCCCCAAACTAGTAAGTTTCTGAGGTCGAATTTGAACTCAAGTCTTCTTGACTCTAGGCTAGAAGTTCTGTCTACTGTATCATCTAAGTATTCTGAGAAATAATTATTCTGGCCTTGCTTTTTTTCCCCGTTACAACCTTAACCCTATATTGAACCAGCTGAATAAAACATTGGGCACTCTCCTAGGATTCCTTGCCTTCTTATCCTCCCAATACATGTTCATATTCTGCTAATCCTCAAACCCCTGAGGTCTCTCCCATCCCTGCTGTCTCTGCTCCTACTCCTGAATTGCTGAATGCTATTAATGTAAGTAAAACAATTAATGCAGACCCGGTCCCAGCACAGATCCACTTATCTAACCTCCACTGGGCCCTGACTGCTAATGAAGCAATCCTTTCATCCAGCAGATGGTCTCATTGGCTGCTGGTCTTTCCTCGTCAACTGATCCTTTGCATGGCTACCGAAATAAGTGACCACATCGGTTCCTTGAACAAAGAAAATCTTAAGTATTTTCCCATTGCTTGAAAGGTAAGATACAAGTTCCTTAGTCTGGCACTTAAAGCCCCCCATACCCTGAGTCCAACCCACCTCTCTGGTCCGTTTCATCTTCGTCTGGTTTTCAGTGGTTCTCAGTCCTGAGTCAAAGTCAGAGAGCATCGCCAGATCTCCCTCATGTCTGGAATGCATGACTTGGTCTTCATTTCTGCCTCTTAGGTGCTTTATCTTTTGTAGCCTCAGAGCAGCAGAGATTCCTATGTATCCTTGCCTGATCCCCTAAATCAGAGGTTTTTCATCTTCTTTATGTCATGGACCCCCACACCACTACCCTTGGCAATCTAGTGAAGTATCGACCTTTTCACAGAATTACATTTTTAAATGAATAAATGTACACAGAATTGCAAAGGAAACTAATTATACTGTAGTACAATTATCAAGACCTTAAGAAAAAAGTTCATCTAAAAAAAAGTTCATTTGAGTTGAGAATCTGTTTCACTATGCCCTAAGACTAAAAAAACTGTGCATGCCTTTTGACCCAGCAATACTACTACTAGGTCTGTACCCAGAAGAGATCAAAGGAAAAGGAGAAGGACTTGTATGTATAAAAATATTTATAGCAGCTCTTTTTGTGGTGGCAAAGAATTGGAAATTTGAGATGATACCCATCAAATGGGGAATGGCCAAGCAAATTATGGTGTGTGATTTTAATGGAATACTATTGGGTGAGAACAGAGGGAGGTGGGTAGACAGCAGGAATAATAAAGAGCAGAAATGGGAATTAATCCTCATCAAATCTGAATTCATCAGACACTTTATTTTTTAATCTTCCCCCCAAAAAACTTGTCACTCCATATTGCCAGAATATATTGGTGTATAAGAAATTGAAACATGAGACCATGTGTTTCCAAGGGAGCAAACATTTTTTTCTGCTAATTAACCTTGAAAAATCACAAGATCATCTTTCAACCAACCAATAAATCAACAGGCATTTATTAAGCCCCTACAATGTGCCAGGGCTATGGTAATGTGTATCCATTTCGAACTGAAAGTGATCCCAGATGCCTTTCCAGGTGGGCGACAATTTTCTCATGACATTTCACCCAACTAACCTATTCGTTTGACCAGCACTATGCTAGGCGTCAGAGACACTAAGACGAAAAATTAAATAGTCCCTGCCCACAGGAGTTTACATTCCACATAGAGAATTTGTACACATATAAGTGTTATAATTATTTAATTCAATGCACTTCTACTAAGTCCTACTTTGTGCAGAGCACTGTGCTAGACTCTGAGGGAGATTGTTTAGATAAGTCCCAATCTGTCCCCTCATAGAATTTACAGTCTAATAGTGGAATAAGGGTAGTTAGATGGCAAAGCGGATAGAGCCCCTGACCTGGAGTCCTGAGTTCAAACATGGCCTCAGACATTTATTAGCTGTCTGACCCTGGGCAAGTCACTTAACCCTGTTTGCCTCAGTTTCCTCAGCTGTAAAATGAGCTGGAGAAGGAAATGGCAAATCACTCCAGTACTTTTGCCAAGAAAACCTCAAATGGGGTCATGAAGAGTCGGACACAACCCAACAAGGGGAATTAAGATATTTACAGATTGTTATTATATGATTACATTATACATTTTATACATATAAGATTGAATATAATATACAATATTGCATTGAAAATGTATTAAAGTAATATAAAACAAAGTGCCAGATGAAGTCTAAGAGGCAAGAGTACTACTGATTGATGGAAGTGAGGAAAGAAATTCAGGAAGCCTTAACAGAGAAGGCACCTTTTGAGTAGAACAAGAAGGGAAGGCATGACATTCTAGGCCCAGACAACAGTGTCAGCAAGCAGAACACCTGGGAGACAGAGAGTAACTCAGTTTGGCTGGAGCACAGAATGCACAGAGTGGGGTAATATGAGATAAGATTTACACACACATAATTAGACCCTGACAATAAAAGCTCTTCAGTAATGATGAGATGACAAACTACCACTTGTTAGCAAAGTGACAGAATCATGTTCTTCCTCAATGCACAGATGGATAAATAAAATTAAGATGCCCGGACTGTGCAGAGTCGCAGCACGGGGTCTCGTGTGGCTACGCGCCCCTCACAAGAGCCTGCTCTCCGATGGGCAGCTCCTGTTTGATTGAGATAGCTCATTTCAGAGAAGGGGTGTACTATGGCCCAGGAGGAATGATGGTTCCAAGTCAGCCTTCTTTTTTAAAGGAGGGAAGGGGTATTGAAGATGTGGGAGAGCTCTTTAATTTCATTGGTACGTGGGACATCCAGTGAAGAAAAGCTCTCTATCAATGAAGACTTAGTAAACACTCTGCAATTTATTACCTTCTAGTGTTGTTTAGGGGCACTGAGAACCACAGTTACTTGCCTAAGGTCACGGTCACTGTGTATCAAAGGTGGTTTTTCTTGCTATGAGGCCAGCTCTTCTCTAGGGATTAGCATGGCACAGTGGAAAGAACACTAGTTCTGCAAGCCAAGGATCTGGGTTCAAATCCTACCTAACTCCCTGCATGACCTTGAGCAAAGCCCTTACCCTCTTTGCCCTCAGTTTCCTTGTCAGTAAAATGAGGTTGGATAGCTAGGTGGCTCAGGGAATAGAGTGCTGGCTCTGGAGTCTGGAAGATCTGAGCCCAAATATGGCTTCAGACACTAGCTGTGTAGTCACTTAATCCTGTTTGCCTCAGTTTCCCCTTCTGTAAAATGAGTTGGAGAAGAAAATGGCAAACTTCAGTAATATTATCAAGGAAACCCCAACGGGAATCATGAAGAGTTAGACATGACTGAAATGACTGAACAACAACAAAATAAGGGTACTAGAATGTACCAAAGGTAGAACCTGAAACCTGGTCTTTCTGATTGTGAGGCCAACCTTTAATTCTCTAAGCTACACTACCTCCTCACACGAGGGTATAGTTACTTCACATTCTGTCGCAGGCATCAGGTGTGATCAGTTATGAACCTCTGACTTAATTTTTGAGAGTCATACCTGCCTCTCAAAGCAGTGTCCCCTGAGTGCATTCTTAAAATGGAACCTCACGGGAAGAACGGAGGCCAGCCTTCCAAAACACCCATTCTCCACGGCAGCCTCCCAGAGACCCTCCCTCCGTCCCCCTAGGCACAGAATGAGTTCACCACTCTGTGCTGTGAGCTTTTATGGAGGCCGAGACTATCTCCTCCCCAACACTATAACACGTGAGGTTAGTGAAATGTTGAAAAGGCCTTGCTAAGAAAGTAAACTGGGGTCACTTCTAATATTAAAGCTAGTCACAGGCTCTCCTCACCACAGTTTGAAAAGACACCCTCAGCCTTCTCCAGGCCTCTAATAGCTAAGTGGATAATTTATCCAAAAGAGGTCAGCAACAGAAAGGAAGGTCCCATGTATACTAAAATACTCTCAGCCATACTTTTTTTTTTAGTGGCAAAACAAACTGGTGGTTAAACAAATTATGGTATTTGCATGTAATGGAATAATGAAAATGAGAAATTCAGAGAAACATGGGAAAACGTGAGTGAACAGGTACAGAATGAAGGAAGCAGAATCAGAGGGATAATATGCACATTTAATAGAATAATGTAAATCAAAGCAAAACTAATTGGCATCAGAAGTCAGATTAAATGCAACCTGGTTCCAGAAGGCTGACAAGGAAACTCTTCCCTCCTTTTCATAGAAAGTAGAGGACTAGGGATTCAGAATGTGTGCATGCACCGTCAGATGCAAGCTCAGTGTCCAAGTGGTTCCTGTTAACTATTTTTTCTTTCTAACAGGAAGGGATCTCTGAGATGGGGAAGTTCTAGTTCAGGAAACTGCAAGTCACTCTAGGATCTTTGTCAAGAAAACCTCAAATGGGGTCACAAAAAGCTGGACAAAAAGACTGAACAAAAAACCAAAATCAGATTAAGTGATTATCACAATATCACAAATACAGTCCAAAAGGGTCTAAAGCAAAATGAAGAGCTGTGATTCAGGTGACTCCTGTCTGTAAAAACTCTCTCCCCGCTGCCAAAGGCAAAGAGCACAAAAGAGGGTATAAATCAAGAGACCCATAGATCTGACCCCAGAAAGGGAGAATAACTGGAAAGCTAGAGCACAGAAGAGCTGAAGGTGACTCCAGCACCTCACTCTACTAAGGAGAGGAATGGGCCCCCATTCCTCTACCTGTATGACCACTGGCTGTGTGTGTTACACTAGCGTGGAGTCAGGAGGCCCTAAGGAGGCAATGTTGTATTTTTCCATTCTAACTCAATTTTTAAAACAAAAAAAAATGGTGCAAGGTCCAATATGGGAAGGGTTAATTCCCCAGCAAAGGATATGGAAAATGCTGCAGGTACATACCTACCTCTCCAGGGATTCTGGGAA
>JAQQSW010015456.1:0-11883 GCA_028646575.1 Pseudocheirus occidentalis | reverse complement strand
TCAGCTATACTTCTTGGTCTATTGTTCATCTATGCTCTTATGTCTACACCTGATGCAGTTAAGAAGCCATTTAGAGTCAGGAAGACCTTAGTTCAAATCCTGCCTTACACTGTCCTAGCTGTATGGCCCTGGGCAAATTGTTTAACTTATCCTCAGTTCCCTCATCAGCAGAATGAGGTTACCTATTCCAGGGTTATTGTGAGGATCAAAATAGATAATCTATTTAAAGTACTTTGTAAACCTTAAAGCATGATGTACCTTTTTAGAAACTAACTAATGCTAGTCCTAAGAATTATTCCTGTTAAAATTTAGTAGTCTGTTCTTGGATCTGCCTGTCTCAAACCTCTCTCTGCTCCAATCTAACCTTCAGTTTTCCTAAAGCACAAGGTCAACCATGTCATTTGCCTACCTATTGCCTCCAGGATCAAATGCAAAATGCTCTATTTGGCATTAGAAGCTCTTCATAAACTATCCCCCTCTCACCTTACACCTTATTCCCTGCCACACACTCATCAGTTCAGTGACACTGTCCTTCTTGCTGTTTCAAGAACAAGACACTTCACCTCTCACCTATGAGCATTTCCTCTGGCTGTTCTCCAGACCTAGAATTATCTCTTTCCTCATCTCCACTTACTGGCTCCCTTGGCTTCCTTTAAATCCCCACTAAAATTCCATCTTCTATAGGAAGGCTTTCCCATCATCCCTTAGTTCTAGTTTCTTCTCTTTCCTATTTTCTTCCCATTTTTCCTGTATACATATTTACTTACTGTCCTTCTCGTTAGATTGTGAGTTACTATTGAGTAATGATTGTCCTGCCTTGTTTTGTATCCTTAGTTTTGCACAATGTCTGAAACATAGTAGGCACTAACAAATGTTTATTGACAGACTGACTAGATTCTGTGCCCACTCCCAATACCAGACTGGGAGCTCCAAAAGGACAAAGGGGTCCAAAGTGAAATTCCACCATTTGAGTTTTCTTCCTGTTTTTCTTTTCCCCATTGCCTCCTCTGTGGCAATTTACAAAACTGACAAAAGCTGTTAACACTTTCATAAAAATACTATATTTACAAAGCTATTTCTATTTCAGCCTTATAAAGTGCTTTGCCTACATTATCTGATTTGGTCTTCTCAATAACAATATGATGTAAGTAGAACTTGATTTCCTCCTCTACAGGAGGGATACCAGCCTGCTCTTGAGCCTAGAAAACCTAGAAAGAAGGGTAAGGAAAAAGAATTTTGGACTCGATCTCTAAACTCCTTACAGGATTCTAGGTTTTGAAGCTACATGGGTGCTTAAAAGTCACCTAATTAAACCACTTCATTTTATAGATGAGGGAACTGAGGCCCACACATGTGAAGATGCCACAGATAGTAACGGACCTGGAATCTGAAAGCAAGACCTCTGATTACAAAGCCAGTGCTCTTTCCACTTCCCACAATTCTATTCTATTAGAGGAAGAAACTTAACCTACTTCAAACATTGCCAGTGAACCCTGAAGCAGACTTCTCTCACCACTCCAGTGATCCCCATTTGAAGGCTGGGAATAAAGTTATGTTTAAGACATCAGAGTAACTGATTCTTCTCTGTTAAACCATGCCCTTCTTCTCATTTAAAAACTCAGTTCAAAATTCTTCTACTCCAAGAAGCCTTTTCTGCTAAGCATCTCAAGTCTAGAACATCAGCATCACCCCAACCCAGTTCATAAAGGTATCTCCCCTCCTCTTAAAACTTTGTCCTATGGACAGCTACCTGTGTGCATGGGTGCATGTGCCTCCCCCCCCCCACACACACACACACTGACTTACATCAAAACAAGAGCCATTAGGTGCCGTCTCTGAAGATGAGAAAGAATAGAATGAAGAATGAGCGTCCTTCCCAGACATTTATCCTAAGAGGCTGGGGAGCTGGGGTTGGAGGGAGAGGATGAAAATCCCCCACCTTAGTACAAATATGAGCTTTATTTCAGCCTTTTTTCAGTTGTTATACTCAAAAACCAATTTACTTTCATTTTTCTGGGTGGGGGAAAAGGATGGAGAGAAAAGGAAAGGGAAACAAAAAAGGTCCTAATTAGGGTATCATTCACTTACAGAGCTAGCTTTGTCCACATGGTCAGTCTCTGAAGTGTTCTTCCATGGAGGTGGGGAGGGGATGAGCTTCATCTCAAGATTCTCTACTGGCCCACATGGAAAAAGGCAGCCACACATTCCTCCATTCTACCTTTTACCCCCAAGGGCCAAAGAGTGAGGGCCTTTCTCTTAGGCATCTCTTTTCTAAACACTCTCACCCCACCTTGTTTCTTTCCACGTTGGTTCAAGTCTATCTCCTTTGGAAAAATATCCCTGAGTGATCTCACTTGGCTCAGATATATGATTCTGCAAGTACTTAGCAGCTAGAAAACTTCTATAATAATCATTTACACTTGTTTTGATGCTTTTTAAGTATCTTCAGTGACCTTCAGTGACATTATATCGCTCCCCATATCTTCAGGTTAAAACTGTGCACAGAGGATGTACTGAGTACAATCATAGGATCCAAAGCTATAAGGGACCTTAACCAACTAATTCAGCCCCCTCATTTTATTGATAAGGAAATGGAAGCCCAGGAAGGTTAACAGATTTGTTTAAGGTCAAACAATTCTTAAGTGCAAATCCAGGTCCTCTCACTACAAACCTAATGTTTTCCCCACCATTTCTCTCTGTGTGTTAACTGAATAATGAATTGCATGTGGCAGAGGAAGATAATTTGGATGGTCTGAAGAGGAAACAAGTCTTTAGAAAATGTCTTGAATGTTCTTGAGGCTTTCACCAAGACCACCACCACCTCCCCCATTAGTCTATTCATCCATCCTATTCAGCTGTCATTTAGATGTCTCCTCAATCCAGCAGAATGATTGACTCCTACACTTTCCCTACACATGCATGATATAGTCCCTCTTTTCTGCCTTCCTCTCTAAGTGTCCTGCTAATATCTAAGACCCGAGAACTTCAGATGAGACAGAGGTTACTACCTCATTTGGAAGTGATATTGAGAAGAGGAAAAAGTATGCAAATTGTACATTCTTAACCAACTCACTACACCTCTCTGAATCTTGGTCTTTCTGTCTGCCCATGCAAGGAATCATTATCATCCTTTTTAATCTGCCAGAGCTGGGGTGGGAGCAAATATATATAAAAGGTTGCTGTGGGTGTTGTGTCAAAGAGCTAGCAAGTGTCTGAGGTCAGATTTGAATTCAGATCTTCCTGACTCCAAGAACAATACTCTATCCATTGCACCACCTAGCTGTCCCACATGTAAAAATATTCTAATAAATCTTCAAATGAAAGATGTTCTAAAAAGTCTTTATTTTTATTGTTGAAATAATTCTTCATCTTAGCTTCATCGTTGTATTTTTGTTGAACTCAGGGTCTTTGTTCATTTGAGTGATTTCCCTCTTGCATAAGGTCTCTGTTGTACCCTGAATTATGTTTCCAAACCTGGACTAGCCTTGGCCTTCCATTTAATTTCAGGATTCTGACACATCACCAGTGGCTAGGAGGAATTCCCTAGAACAAGTTGAAAGTGATAGTGAAATAATAGTGTTTCAAGAAATTAAAGACGGATACAAGAAATAGCAGCAGACCAATGAAGGAGGATGAAAAGAAGTCTTTACATTTGTTGAATGCTTCATACTTTTCCAAATGGTTTCCTGTATAAACCTCTAAAGGAAAGGTACAGAGTCTAGGATTAGCCATCCTTCTCTTCCCCACTTCTCCCACTCAAACTGAAGTTTTCTCTCTCTCTCTCTAATTCCAATGGAGGTAGAGGAAGCAAAGACCAGAGGACCTGTGACTGACAAATCTGAAGAGTGTAGTGGTAATGGGAATTTGAAGAGCTTCCCTGCCCCTTAATAGGTCAAATGTAATCACATGAAGCCTGTCGTTGGAGGAATTTGCTGCACAGGTGCAGCAGAGCTCAGAGGAAGCTGGGAGTCAGAGCAGTTAGACAGATAGAGGAGAGAGAATACAGGCAAGAAGAGGGATTGACTTGTGAGTGGTTGTTTGCAGGAAGGCTAAAGGATGGTTTGGCTCCCTGCTGTGTTATGGTGTATTATCTTCTTTGTTACTATGATGGATTTGGTTTTCTGATGTTGGGATTTGACTTTCTGGTTTGGGGATTCAGCTTTCTAGTATCTGAATAAATATTTTGCTTCTGAGTTTTCTATGGAAAGTCTGTTATATTTTGCAATTCAGAACTGTGCCAGCATTTCATAGTCACCATCAGTGCTATGAATATTGTGTTGGTGCCACATTTGGTGATGAGGATGGGATCAGAAATATCAGACCTCTATATGGAGGCAGAAGGACTTTAGAGAAATAAAGGATATCCCAGAATGGAAGGATTTACCTTATTTCTCCCTAGCAAGAGAATGGGCTAAAAGCAGTGGACCCTGCGAAAACTGGGAACTGAGGCTACAGAAGGGAGAAGCTAGAGATTTAGAAAGATGTTTGCAAGGAATACCAATAAAAGCAGAGAAAGAACTGGAAAAGAAAGGAGTGTGTAGAAGAGGATGGATTTTATTAATAGGCTACTTTTAATAGATGAACTGCTAGAAGAGAAAGCTCAGATGGAGAGGGAGTAGGCTGTGTTACAATGTTCAGGCTCTCCCACATGGAGCCAAAACAAAAGTTCTGACTATCTGATAAAAGGATGACAAAGTTTTCATATGCTTTAGGACAATCCCAGAATGTCTGTGCCTCTCAGATTTATAGTCTCTATATGTGTTTAACTATACCATGAGAAAGGAAGCATCTTAGTTGAATAAGTTGTAAATACAAATTGACAAGACAATTGACAAAGCAGTGTCAGTTGGAAATTTTGACCCCAGGATATCTTAATTTCTACCATATAGTATATGCTCTGGGATACCAAGATAAAACAAGTCCTACCATTCTGGTTACAGGCATCCTGTCACAAACAGGTCTTTGAAGTTGCTGCCACAGGAAAAGGCATTTTTAGAGTAAAACTAGCATGTATTAGTTCAGTCTTTGGCTCTTATTGGGGATTCAAATAATCTGAAATGATTTTCAGCATTTACATGGTGTAAATGAAAAGTAATCTGAAAGGAAGGCATGGGAAGAGAGAGTGGGAGAAAGGGGAAAAGACCTTCTCTAAAAGGTGAGATTTTAACTGAGGTGTGAGGGACAGCAAGTACAAAGGCAGGAAATGGAGTGGTAAGTTCAAGAACTAGCCAAAAGGCCAGTGCTTTTGTATCACAGAGTTGGGGGGAATAAAGTAAGTGAAGCCTTAGGTAGAGTAGAAAGGGGCCAGATTGTGAAGGGCTTTAAATAACAAACAAAGCATTTTGTATTTGAACATAGACATAATAGAGAACCATTTCCTGCATTTTTGGAAAATGACTTTCCCCACTAAATAGAGAATGAACTGGAGTAGGGAGAAAATTGAGCAAGGAGACCAATAAATAGTTATTGCAATAATCCAGGCATAAGATGAAGAGACCCAGTATCAGGGTAGTGGTGTATGAGTGTAGAGGAAGGACCACATATGAGAAATGCTTGCATGTAGAAATAATAATGATAATAATAATGTTCAATAACGCTGTTCAGTCATGTGTGACTCTTTATGACTCCATCTGGGGTTTTCATGGCAAACGTACTTGGAATTGTCTGAGGAGAGTGAAAACTTCTCAGGCAGTTTTGGATTGTTAGCTGCCCTCCCTGCTCCATAACTGCTGTCAATCAGCAGCAATCCCTTTCTGATTTCCAGCCTCTGTGGGCCCCTCCTTTCAGCCAGTGGGAATCAGGAACAGTCCAGGATCACTCCTCTTCCCTTGCTTTGGGATCCTTCCCCCTTTCCCTTGCTGTCAATCAGCATCCTTGTTCTTTGTAAACCTGTTTCCCAGCCACTGAGAGACAGTAGCAGGCTTCCCTGTGACTTGCCATTGGGGAAGATTTTGGCACTGAGACATGAGTCTGCCTCTCAGCCAATGGGAGAGGGAACAGTTGGAGAAGGGGGCTTGACTGCATTAGGGTTTAAAACCCTGCTCCCTCCATATTGCCTTGCTCTCTTTCTCATGATCACTGGGGATCATGGGGAACACTGCCCTCTTCTCCAGGGAAAAGAATAAACTCCTGTTTTTATCCTAAGAGATCTCCAAATTTTTAATTAAATTTTTAGATGGGTTTTTTTCATCCCAAATGGAATGATTTGCCATTTGTTTTTCCAGCTCATTTTACAGATGAGGAAACTTGAGGTAAAAGGTGGAAAGGATAGAACAATTCAATACTTCCAGCTAGGGCTATTCTATCCCAAATCCCAAAACCTTCTCACAGTGCCAGCATCCACTCAATGGCCTCCTTCTCCACCTAAGTTTCTCCCCCTCTGAAGAAGTCCCCCCACCAGCCAAGCTCAATTCAGACCCAACTCAACCCCTACCTCTCCCTACTACTTTTCCACCTTCTTCTCTTCTTGTCACCACCCCCCCCATCTTTTAAAGCTCCCTTTTGTCTCTTATATTTCCCCCGTTGGAATGCAAGTTCCTCCAGGGTGGGGATAGACTTTGTTTTGAGGAGATTTTTTGCTTTGGGGGACAGAAGCTGCTTCTACTTATATTCCTGGTACTTAATGCAGTGCTGAGAACAGAGTAAGTACTTATTATCCATCTAACCAGCTATCTGAGGCAGTTAGGTGGTACAGTGGACTAGAGGCTTGACTCTGGACTCAGGAAGACTTGAATTCAAACCAGAACTCAAATGTAGCCTAAATGACCTTGGGCATGTCTTTTAACTTTTATCTGCCTCAGTTTTATCAAGTGCAAAATGGGGGTGATAGTAATAATAATACTTGCCTCCCAGGGTTAGTGTAGTGTGAGAATCAAATGAGCTCATATTTGTAAAGTGCTTAGTGATGAGGTAGAAAGGAGTTCTGGAGGCAGATGGAGCAAGCAGGTTGTGAGATATGAGACAAGATGCAGGATGTGACCAGCCAGAAAAGTGATCAAAGACTATCCATTGAAGCCCCCACTGTGGACTTACCTATGTGCTTTTACAAAGCACCCCCAAATTACTTAACATTCCAGAACAATTCTTCCCCTCCTCTCTCCTGCTCCCTTTGTATGACAAAGGCACTTCTGGTCTATTTGACATTCCAGGGATTCCAGAGCTGGGATTTCCCCTCCTCTCATTCTCTTGTTCCTCTTCCCCTTATTTTATAAAACTGTATTTAAACCAGATCTTTAACCTGGCCAATTGTTCTGCTTCCCTTAGGGAAGCCAATGCTTTGTCTCTCCCATGGCACCCAAGCAGGCCCACTTGGGTGCCAATAAATGCCTTTCTTTAAATTGGAAAATATCCAAGTGAATTTCTTTCAGGACACCAGGACCCACACATTCTTCATCATTTCTGGTGTCACCCTAACATTCTTGGGGTACACTCTGAACTCATCACTTAGTACAGGAGGCACTTAATAAATATTCTTTCCATTCCTTATTGTTTGGGATGAAAAAAAAACCTCATCCCTAATTCAATTTTTAAAAAAACACAGAGAGCTCTTAGGATAAGAACAGGAATTTATTCTCTTCCCTGGGAGAGATGTATTACAAAAGACAGTACAAGAATTTATACCCTAATGCAGTCAAGCCCCCTTTCTGACTGTCTCCTTTCTTGTTGGTCTCTTCTTGGTGCCCAAATCTTCCCCAAAGGCAAGTCGCAGGGAAGCCTGCCACTATCTCTCAGGTTTACAAAGAACAAGGATGCTGATTGACAGCAAGGGAAAGGAGGGAAATGTCCCAAAACAAAGGAGGAAGAGTGAGCCTGGGCTGTCTCTGACTCCCACTGGCTGGGAGGAGAGGCCCACAGAGGTAGGGAAAGCAAAAGACTGAAAGTCAGGGTCAAAAGATTCCTGAAGAGGCTTGCTGCTGATTGACAGCAACAATGAAGGAGGAAGAGGGGAGTCAATAATCCAAAACTGCCTGAGAAGTTTTCACTCCCCCATATACTATCTAGTTCTTGCATGTGTTTCTATGCTGTTTTACACTGCTATTAAAGCTCATGGCCACTAACTATGACTTATGTCTAAGTCTCTAAGTTGAGTTGAGGATTGAGTAAGGGAAAGCTAACTCAGAATGAGAAGATAATTTTACCGGAGGACTGTGTTGGGCATGTGCTGATTAGAGATGTTTCATGGGTAAACAGGTAAACACAGATTCCCCTGTCCCCCCAATCCTTGACAGGAGTCCATCAAGGCAGGTACATGCATTGTTCCATGCATTACCCAAATTTCCACTTACTGACCAGTGCCCATTTGATTTATAGGACAACAGATAAAGAAAGCAATCAGCCAACATCAAGCTCACAGGTTAACTTTAGCAATATCATCATACAGTGGAAGTGTAGTAAATATCACATTATGCCATCCCCATACCTCACTGCCCAGTCCAAGTAGGACTGTTTTTCAGTATGACTCTAGGAATTTTTGTCCAGGATCTTGAGAGTTATTATGGAAGTTATTATCTAAAAAAAGAATAACAAAATCCTCCTTCCTTACACTCTACCCTTCCAGGATCCTGGCCTTTACAACCTACAGAGGCAACACTTTAGCCTTAACAATCTACACAGTTGACACTTTTCAGAGTCCTTGAGCCAGGAAACTAGAATATAGCATCCATAATCCACAACATACTACAATAACAGCAACATAGCTTGCAGCAAAATAGACATTATATTGGTCATCACAGTATACTACAAGAGTGGCCACATGACCTAAAACAGATAAAAAAGTAACTTGTCTTTTCCCCAAGAAGTTTGGTCACAAGGCCTAAAACAAAAATAGCATTCAGTATGTAACATGACAAACAGTCCTTGTACATCCTTTGGGTACCAAAGTCTTTGGGGAGTGAGCAGTCAGCTCCTCCTCACTGGACAGGAGCTTACCTTAACACAGCACACTTCACCTTGGGCCACAGTAGGAGACAACTGCCTCAGTCAAAGCAAAGGATCCAAGGCCTGAAAGTCCTCTTGGGAGTATATCCTTCTCTCAATACTATGGTTGCAGGCTCCCTCCTGGCACTCTCAGGTGCAGGTATGCTCAATTAAGCCAAAAAGTCTGAGTCCTACTACTGCCCCTGTCACAAGACCTAGGGGGCAACTGGGAGACAAAGCCAACAGGGTGGGTCTCCAGGGGCTATGGCACTTCTCCCATGCCACTATTGATAGCTGCACCTCTGGTTTCTAAACTATCCAGGGAGATGTAGCAGGAAAGCAGGGTCAGTGCTCCTGTCTTGCTGAAAAACTGTCATCTTGACCCAGGACTGAGTCCCCAGGCTCTTTGGCTCCTGCTCCCGCAGGGCAGGGGGTGGACAGCTCCCTGCTTCTGCTAGGGTCTTGGCAGAGACAGCTCTTTGCTCCTGCTGCATGTCTTGCTTCACCAGAGGAGGGCCTGCTCTGACCTGCTCTAGGCACATACTTGTAGGGCCTCAGCCCCTTCTGCACACTCAGAGATATCACCTTGAAGGGTGGAGCTATTCCAGCCTGTGGGAGGCTATCCTGAGGTCAGTGGGCAGGTCTGCTGACACTTGAACTTTAGGGAGAGGTTCAAAGGAAACATCTCCTCCAGCCACTGCTCCTTTATCTCTGTAGGAGCTATAACCCCTTCTAGTAAAGGGAAGTTTAAGAGGAACTTCTCTTCCCCATTCACTGCTATAAATCCAGAGTCCTCCTCCAACTCATTAGATAACTCTGCCTCTTGAGCAGGCAGGGAATAATCAACATGTGAGCCCTAAAAATTCATGTCTCAGTCTCTAAAATTTCTCAAGCTTTCTCCCATGCCCTTGTCCTCCCATTCCTGGGATAAATCAGCCTGACCCTCCCATAACCAGGCTTCCACTGACAACAGCTTGTCAGTAATTTCCTTTATGACAGTTAACTTTAATCAAAATAATGGGGTGACCAGGAACCAGTCTAGTGACACTTAATGGAATTAGAAACCAGTCAAGTAAAACTTTATGGATTTAAGATAGGAGTCAAGAAACTGGCCTAGGGTAGTTTGTCTTTTTGATGTCATCATGACCTGTGTCTCTGTGCTTACCCTACAGATGTAATCACAATCTCCTGCCTTAGTAACAGCCTGCTTGCACCTGCTTAGTAACAAATTATGTTAGTTAGATATGTAAACCTAACAGTGAAGCTGTACTGTATAAAAGATTCTGCACCTCTGAGCTAGGGGCTGCTCCTCTGGATTGGCACTTGAGTGACAGCCACCAGCTGGCTAATAAAGCTCCTAAAACTTTTCATTCGCACTCTGTGGTCACTCTATTAAGACTTGCCATTTCGGGGCGGCTAGGTGGTGCAGTGAATAGAGCACCGGCCCTGGAGTCAGGAGGAACTGAGTTCAAATCCGGTCTCAGACACTTAACACCAAAACTAGCAGTGTGACCTTGGGCAAGTTACTTAACCCCAATTGCCCTCCAAAAAAGCAAAAAAAAAAAAAAAAAGACTTGCCATTTCGATACAACACAATAAACTGAATTGCCTGCTCTACTCCCTCACTCCCCACAGTCACCTCTGGCTTGTCTCCTCAGGAGTGCCAACTGCACAGGGAGGGGAAGAAGGAGTTATCTCCCAGCGGCCCAGCTCTCAACACTAGAGAAACCACTCCTACTGCTTCTGTTGCTGCTCCTTGCTTAGCTTCTCTCAGGTTACTGCTACCTACTCTACCACTACTTCTGCCACTGGGTCAAGGTCTCTCTGGACTGGTCCAAGATTCTGCTGCCTCTGCCACTGTCACTACATACTGACTCTCCCACTCTTCTGGCATGAAGTCATTCTGGGTCTCCCACAGCATTTCTATGACTCCAGCAGTCTTTCTAGCTCCCTCTTTATCAAGGGTACCACCAATTTTCAGCAAAACTTTCTCAAGGTCTCTAGGAGTAGCAGGTACATCCTCCCATTCCTGAGGAGGGACTCAAAGAACTACAACTACAAAAAAACCAACAAAATCACTAAGAACCATCAGACAACTCCCCCAGTCCTACTAAATCCATATTCTTGCCCCTCCTGCTTTGTTTCAGTTATTCCATTATTCCTCTTCCCACAACGGGACTCCCTGTGACTCAGGCTCCATGTGATTCAGGCTGCATCACAGCTCTGAGCTGGGTCAGTGCTCAAAGCAGGTCACAGAGGCCTATTAATGGGTGGGGAATATCTTCCTATTCCATTAACAATCTGCTGACAAAAGACACAGGCACCTTGAGTCGAGGGAAGGGAGGAGGGAACATTTCCTGACTCTTTGAGTTTAGAATCTCCTTCAACTAACACTTTTTTTTGAGCTCAGCCCCTGACGGCAACTCCTATACTTTCATATGCAAACCCATCCTCTTTGAGAGAAACAAACTTGCATGTAATGTAATTCTGTTTGTCTTTCTTAGACAGAACTCTGGAGGTTGACAACACTAAGAATAATGATTAAGACTGGCCCTGAAGAACAAAAGAGAAAATACATTTCCCTCTACTGTATGGGCAGGTGACTAGTGGTGTACAAAATCCAGTGTTTTCATACATGGTCAATGTGTTAGCTATTTTTGCCAAACTGTTATTCTCTCTCTTTTTAAAAAATCTTTTGCAAGGGATGTGGCCTTAATGGGGAGGAGAAATAATAGGATGTATTTTTTTAAAAAAACTATAGCTCTAGAATCTGTTTAGAGTCATTTTTTACAGGTATTTAGAGGAGTTTGGGGGAGAGCTCAGCAAGTTTCTGCTTCTACTCCACCATCTTGGCTCTGCTGCTGCTGCTTAGGTCTTTTGGGGAAAGGACTGCGTGGGAGGGATACTGGAGACTTTAGGAATTTAGAAGAGCAAGGAGTAAGGATTCATGGGTTCCTCCAGTGTGTG
>JAQQSW010015455.1:0-11883 GCA_028646575.1 Pseudocheirus occidentalis | reverse complement strand
CCCCCCCCCAGCTTTGGCTTGCTGAAAATGCACCCCAGGACCACCACCCAAGACCATGATCTGAATCCAGGCCGCTCAACACAAGAGCACTTGGCCCTGATCAGCCCCCTTGCGGAGTCCACAGGCTAGGGGCTCTGAAGCAGCCCAGTGGGGGGCCACCTCCGGTTCCAGCATTTCCCTTCCCCCACTGCTTCCTTGCGCTGGGGGCAGATTGGCCAAACTGCTTTTCCTCCCCCAAATTAAGTTTCAAAGTTTCACTTTCACTTTCACTGACCTTCTCTAATCCTGGTTTGCAGGATGTGAAGATTCCCTCAGGTGCGTAGATCTTCTCTGAAGTAGACTCAAGCTGTGGCTTGCGAGGCTCGGCTTCTTCCCACCACCCCGGGCCTGGTCGAGGTCTTGGTTTCAGGCTGGGCCTGCCTTGGCTCCTGGCCCACCACACTGAGCCCCTGCTGCAGAGCTGCCTTCAGCGAGAGATGTGTTTTCCGTATTTTTGTGAGTCTGAGAGTCCTAGACTTTATCTGGGCTCATATTTTATGGGTGTTTAGGGTGGTTGTGTAGGAGCTGCAGGGACTTGCTGCTTCTATGCCATCATCTTGGCTCCACCCCAATGATCCCCAATTATGTTTTCATCTGCTTCAGGATGCTCTTGGCCGTGTTTATGAGTCACAAACTGATAGATGGCGCTACAATGCACAGCTTGCTGGCCTCGAGTCAGAGAGACCTGAATTCCAATTCTGCCTCAAAACACTTACTAGCTGTATGACTCTAGGCAAATTGGCCTCAGTTTTCTCAACTGTAAAATGGGAATAATAACAGCGTGTACCTCCTGAGGTTGCTATAAGTATTAAAGCAAACATGCAGTGTCATATAAATGCTTATTCCCTTCTTGTTCTTCTCCCTGCCCCCACCTAGTGTCTGATGTCTCTGATTTCAAAGACCTTGACATATTTTGGACCTAGAAGGCAGAACTCAAAATAAAATAATGGGGAGACGGATTTAGGTTCTAGGTAAGGGGAAATATCCTCATAATTAGAGCTGCCCAAATATATGTGTGTGTGTATGTGTGTGTGCGCGCGCATACATATAAGAGAGGCTTCCAAATCAGGTTGACCACAGATATTGAAGGAGGAATTCTTGTTCAGTTAGTTACTGGTTTGTCTAGATCACAGTTCTCAACTTGTGGGTTATGTTCAACGTGTAACAATGAAAATACATTCTGCATATCAGATTCATAACAATAGCAAAATTACAATTATGAAGTAGCAACAAAATAATTTTATGGTTTGGAGTTACCACAACATGAACAACTGTATTAAAAGGTCACGACATTAGGAAGATTGAAAACCACTGGTCTAGATGGTTCAGGGTTCCTTACAATTCTAAAATTCTGTAAATATCCAGTCCAATTTCCTTGCTTTGCAGATGATATGATGAAGGGGAAATGACTCACCCAGGGTCACTCAGATAAGAAAGTGGCATTCAGAATTCAAACCCAGGTCCTTTGACTCTTAATCCAGGAAATGTTCTTTCTACTAAATTATATGGCAAAGGAGGTTACGTTTACATGCCCATGTTGCCTTTTTATATTTCTGGGAGCTGAGATGGCAAAATATTTGAGTCATGTGAATGTATTGCTGGTGGTTCCATGAACTGTTTCCACCATTCTGGAAAATAATTTGGCTTACACAAGAAAAATCACTAAGCTGTTTTTTATCTTTTGGTACAGAAATTCCCCTCCTGGACATGTAACCCTAGGAGGTCAAAAAGAAAAAGAAAAGTCCCATATTAGCTAGAATATTTAGGGCAGCACCTTTTATAGTAGACTAAAAAAAGAAAACTAGGTGGTCAAGTGAATAGAGGCCCAGTTCTGAAGTCATATGAACTCATCTTCTTGAGTTCAAATCTGGCCTCAGACATTTACTAACCATGTCACCTTGGGCAAGTCACTTAGTCCTATTTGCCTCATTTTCCTCATCTGTAAAATGAGCTGGAGAAGGAAATGGCAAACCACTCCAGTATCTTTGCCAAGAAAACCCGAAATGGGGCCTCAAAAGTTTGGACACAACTGAAACAACTGAATAACAAAAGGCAGGGGAAGGAGGATTAGGAGAATCCCAAACCATGGAAACAAAGTAGAAGCCAATAATTTGGTGAAGGGTTGATTGTTCATTATTAATTTGATTAAGATCATCATTAATTTGATCATAATTTGATCAAATTGTGGTGTGCGTATGTAATAGAATGTGATTGCATTGTAGAAAAATCACAAACGTGAGAAACTCAGCAAAGTATGGAAAGATTTATATAAACTGAACTTCCTAGAAGCCAGAAAACAACATATTCAGTGTCTGCAAGAATATAGATGAGAAAAGCAGCAAAATTAGAAATTGAACATTGTGTAATTGTAATGAGCAGGCTTGGTTCCCCAAAGAGAGGAGATATACCCTCTGTCCCTTCTTTACAGAGGTGGGAGGTTCCCGGTACAGAACACTACATATGCTGTCAGACTCAGCTGATTTCAGGGGTTTTCATTTCCTTGTTTTGTTCTTTGTTACAAGTGATGGCTCATGGGAAAGTGGACAGGGAAATTTATGTTTGGAAATAAAAGTGCTACAAAATGTATCATTATTCTGTTTTTAAAGAAACTTGAAATAAAGAAATGTAAATTAAGTATAAATTTGATATAAAGGGATTTATATCAAAATATTCAAAGCAGCACCTTCTGTTATGGCAAAACCTTGGTACTCAACTAGGCAATGGTTGAATAAATCATGGTAGAATCACAGAATGAAACATTACTGTGTTGTAGGAAATAAATACAAAGAATTCAGAGAAACACCAAAGAATTTGTATGAATTGATGCAAAAAAGTGAAGTAAACAGAACCAAGAGGACATTATCCACAATGACAATAATAATGGAAATAAAAATGACACAGAAGGTCAGAAGAAATACAATGACCCATTTGTAATTTAGAGGTCAGATGATGTGGCTGATTCTGATGCTGTCTGTGCTGGTTGGTTTGGCTTGATTGTTTTTCTTTGTTAAAAGGGAGGGTCTGGAGCAGTGGAGGGGTTGGGGCAAGATAAATAGGGAAATGATTGCAATGTTAGAACATAAACACATTATTAATACAAAAATGTTAATGACCGGAGGAGCGTGTATGGTATACTTAGACCAGGCCTGAAGCTGCCAGCCCTTTTACTAACCTAAAAAACATCTTCTTGATCAACACAGCACTTCAAAGGGCTGCTGTGTCCCTAAAAGCGACATGATCAGATAGTACAAAAGATCATCCATACACAGCACCTCTGTTCCTACTGTCAGGAAAGAATGTCTCATTAGTACATAACCCAAGTCCCTGAGCGTGCGATTAATGGATGGGAGCCGATGCCAGGGTCTGCTTCTGATTTCATGTGCCTGTCTTTTAACTTGGGCTCAAAGAAAGGAAAAGTGGTTTCCAGGGATGGCCCTTTAGCTAAAAATACTCAAAGAATAGATTAATCATGACTTGTATATTTCTTCAGTACTTAAAAGGATCCATGATTTCCTCTGCATAGGTAAACCTTCCACTTAAGAATCTCCCCATGGTTCAGTCAACGATTTTTCTGAATAGTTGGGATAAAACAATTCCTAAGTGGCCAGTCTTCTGGTCATGAGTCTCTCTGATCAAGGCTAGTCTCGGGAAGAAAGAAATATTTCCTTACTAGTCCCTTTGAGAGGCAGTGTGATGTGAATACTTGGAGTCAGGAGGACCAGGATCCTAATCCTGCTTCAGACAGTTACAAGCCGTGTGACCTTGGTGACATCAACATACCTCTCTGGGCCTCAGTTTCCTAATTTGCAAAACTGGAGGGGAGTAGGAGAGTCAGTAGCTTTGAAGGTGCCTTCTAGCTCTAAAGCTCTATTCATATTTTTTTTTGTTTTGTTTTTGGAGGGCAGTTGGGGTTAAGTGACTTGCCCAATGTCACACAGCTAGTTTTTTTTGTGTTAAGTGTCTGAGGCTGGATTTGAACTCAGGTACTCCTGACTCCAGGGCTGGTGCTCTATTCACTGCACCACCTAGCAGCCCCCTCTATTCATATTTGGAAGCCTTTTCGGTTTGCCAGGATCTGCCAAAGTTTACAATTTTCTTGCCCAGGGTCACATCTGAGACAGGCTTTGACTCCAAGTCCTCGAACCTCAAATACAAAATTTTCCCCACTGTGCTACAGCGTGTCTCTTAACAATAATGATTCTCATTCTATAGCACCTAAGGGTTAACAAAGCACTTTTCTCAGGATAAGTGTGTGAGACTTGTCCATGAATATTATTATCCATGTGTTTAAGCTCAGACTTGGGGAATGACTATCCCGGGAGAGATGCTAAGCTGAGTTCTTAATGCAGATCTCCAGTCTCCCTGCTCGCTGAGTGTTTCTCCCATTACGCCAAGTTCCCTCTACAGTAATACTTGCCATCTACATGAGACAGAACAGATAGAGGCTAAAACAACACATTCCTTAGGGAGCAAATGTCATGGGCATTAAAATATGCACATTTATTAAAATAATACAAACAAGCTGAAGAGAATACAGGCTAGGAAGCTGTCCATTCCTCCCTCCCCTGCTCTCCACTCCACGGTGGCAGAAAAAAAATACTGGACCAAGGACCAGGAGACATACATTTTATTCCCAGACCTGCCACTAACTGGGTATCTTGCTTAAGGGGCATCACAATGTAATGATGAGAGAACTGAATTTCTAAAAGTCTGAAAGAACTGAATTCTAATCCTGCTTTTGACATTTACTGGTTCAGTGACCCTGGTCAAGTTGTTTCCTTTTGATGAGAATTAGTTTTCCAATCTGTAAAAAGAAAACACTGACCAGTAACAACCATGAGACACATTGACCCTCAGGGAGTGATTGGTGAATATGAGGGGCTTCCCCCAGAACTTCAGAATTTGGGGGGGGTTTAAAAAATTAAAATGTATTTTTAAATTTGAACTTAACAATTGGTGAAAAAATGCTAATATTTCACTATACAAAGAACAAGGCAATTGTGGAGTCTGTTTTGTAACCACTCAAGGTCACATGGCTGAGGAAGGTGTGCATGTGTATGTCTGCATATACACATACATAAATTACATATTATATATAATGCATATATTGCCAATGTCATTTAACAAGGTAGTAGTAATACTCAATACCTCATTCAGGATACACATTAATCCTGACAATTCTTGGTTAAAAAGTCAACCTGGGCTCTAAAGCAGGTCCCTTACTCAATGAATGAGAAGATAGTTGTGCTGATGAGAGAAATAGATAAATGAATGAGGAGCACAGGGCTTTTAGTGGGGGGGGGGTGATGAGGTTAGTTTATATCAAAAGGAAGATGGAACTGAATCTGTGGGGATGAAACAGAAGATACAGCCTGGAGAGTTGCCTACATAGAAGTGATCAATGAAGCTGCAGAAAAGAGACATAAGACAAAGGAACCAAGGACAGACCCTGAGGTCACACTCACATTTACAAGAAGAAGAATGAGGAGTCAGCCAAAGAGACCTCAGAGGAGGGGGTCACCGGAGAGCAGTGTCATGGGAACCAAGAGAAAGAGAATCTCAAGAAGGAGCTTGTCCCCAGTGCTGCTCCCAGGAAGTCAAGGAAAGGGATGGAAAAACAAAAGGCCAAAAGGAAGGTGTTCCCCTGGAAGAACTATTTCAGCAGGGGCAACCAGAGTGCTGGGAGCTGAGCACATTGTGGGTGGTGATGAAAGGGAGATGGAAAATATGAACGATTCTTTCCAGGAGCCTGACAATGAGAAACGGAGTGAGGTAGGGTAACAGCTTGAGGAACAGTCAGTTTAGTAAGATGTAGATTTGTTTGTTTGCTTGTTGGGATGTAGAAAATCTGAGTATATATGTAGACAGGAATGAAGGATTTGGTAGAGAAGGTGAGACTGAAGATGCAGAACGGAGAGGAGCTGACCAGGGGATAGGCACAGGGATGGTCACCATGGGTCTCAAGGGCACCTCACATATTATCTCATATGGCTGCCTGATCTGCTTCTGCACAGGGATGACTGTAGATAGAGACGGCTTCTTCAAGACCTCTACTGAAGGTTTGGAATGGCCATGTGGTCAACGTGGCTCCCCTGTCTTCAAAGGTAGGGATGGAGTGGGAATAACACTGAACCAAAAAAGTGTGGATAGAGCGCTGGACCCCCAGTGGGGAAGATCTGGCTTTAAATCCTACCTGAGACATGCACTAGCTGTGTGATCCTGGGCAAGTCACTTGACATTGTTGGCTTTTGTTTCCTCATCATTTGTAAAGTGAGGGCATTGGACCTGATGACCTCTAAGGACCTTTCCACTTCTCAGTCTATTATCCTCTGACCAGAATTTCAATCCCAACACCTATACCAATCACAGCAGACACTTATACCTCACCCTACAAGTATCATTATCTCATCTGGTCTTCAGGCACAACCTTAGCTAGATAGAGAGTCTACAGGTAACATTGTCCTTCAAAGAGGAATTATTTTAGCAACAATAATAAAAGACTAGCATTTAGAGAGCACTTTAAGGTTTTCCAGGGGCAGTTGGGTGGCTCCACAGTGTACACTATGTTGACCTGGAGTCAGGAAGACTCATCTTCCTGAGTTCAAATCTGGCCCCAGATACTTACTAGCTGTGTGACCCTGGGCAAGTCACTGAAACCTATCTGCCTCAGTTTCCTCATCAGTAAAATGAGCTGGAGAAGAAAACGGCAAACCACTCCAGTATCTCTGCCAAGAAAACCCTAAATGGGGTCACAAAGAGTTGGACATGACTGAACAGCAACAAAAGGTTTTCCGAGGACTTTATGAATATTATCTCATTTAATCCTTAAAATAATCCTGTAAAGTAGGTACTATTACTATCCCTGTTTTACAGAGGAGGAAACAAGCTAAGAGAAATTAAGTCAGTTGGCCTTAGTCTCCAAGCTAGTATAAGTGTCAGAGGTAGAATTTGAACCCAGGTCCATTCATGCAGTCTACTTTCCACCATATCCTGCTGATAATTGAAGCTGAAAAGTCTTTTAGAGGTCATCTAGCTCAACACTCTGATTATATAGATGAGGAAACTGAGTCCTGGAATAGTGGGATGAATTGCTCATAGCCACACAATCAGCAAATGGCTGTGCAGGGATTCAAACCCAAGTTCCCTAACTCTAGGTCCAAGGGTTTTTCTTTCTTTGTGGTCTAGACTGTGATCTCCCTGGTCCATGGAATTTCTTCAACCCTTGCAGATGAACCCCCTGATCTACAACTGGTGGTCTGAGAGAGTGGCCTAGAGCATGAAGAGGTCAAGTGACTTATCTTTACTCACACAGCCCAGATGTTTCAGAGGCAGGATTTGATTCTAGTGCTACATACCCCTGATAGCTCTGAGCCAGATGGCTCAGAGGTCAGCTCTCTTTATACCAGAGGTGTAAGTCCCATGGCTCTGAACACTTCTAGTGTAAACTGAATTGGACTAAAATGTAATTGGGAAATATTTAACAACAAAAATGAAAATACAATTGAACACAGATAATGTTAATACATGGTTTTCCAAGTCAATATGGGTCTGTAGGGATGTGTGATTAAGTGGCCCAGTTTCTACTTCTGTATTCCACAATACTGCCTCTCTCTAGTGTTTACGCTGTATCACATGTTCTGCTGTCTTTCTCCCAAAAGACTGAACTAGGTCATGTGACTTTGGGTAAATCATCTTATCTCTTTACACCGCAATTTCCTTAACTGTTAAATAAGTAGACTGGATTAAATGATCTTGAAAGTCATTTCCCGCTCTAACCTAAGTCCCAGGATGCTCAGGCTCCCCATTCCCACCCTTCTATCCTACCCACTCTCCATTATTCTCAGACACCCCATAAATTGGGAACATGATTTACACTGACTTATTTTTCCCCAGTTAGTCTGAACCTTCTCTTCCTTCTCCCTTTCTTTGCTAAGCCGCACTTGAAGCTGGTAGAACTGCTGATTAGGGAAGAGAAGAGGAGATTTTGTGAAGGTCTCCATGGTACTGATCTTTGCTCCCATCTCCATGGTGATGCTTGAAGATATGATTCCAACATGCAATTTACCTATTTAAAATTTCATAAGAAAAAGAAATGGAAGAAATTAGAATAGGCAATGAGGAAACAAAACTGTCACTCTTTGCGGGTGATGTGATGGTATATTTAGAGAATTCTAGAGAATGAACTAAAAAGCTAGTTGAAATAATGAACAATTTCAGCAAAGTTGCAGGATATAAAATCAGCCCATGTAAATCATCAGCATTTCTATATTTTACTGAGAAAGTCTGGGAAGAAAAGAAAAAAATTCCATTTAAAATAACTTCAAGCAAATTAAAATACTCAGGAGTCTACCTGCCAAGACAAATCCAAGAACCATATGAACACAATTACAAAACACTTTTCTTACTGATAAAGTCAGACCTAAATTGGGAAAATATTAGTTGCTCATGGGTAGGTTGAGCCAGTAAAATAAAAATGACAGTTCTAACTCGATTAATTTACTTAACCAGTGCTATAACAATAAAACCACCAAAAACTATTTCAGAGAGCTAGGAAAATAATAACAAAATTAATCTGGAAGAAAAAATGTCAAGTATAGCAAGAGAATCAGTGGGAAAAATGTGGAGAAAGGTGGCCTAAAAGTACCAGATCTCAAACTGTATTACAAAATAGTAATAATTAAAACAACCTGATACTGGCTAAGTAACAAAGTGGTGGATCAGTGGACTAGATTAGGTACATAATACATAGTAGTAAATGACCATAGTGATAAACTCAAAGATCCAAACTTTTGGACCAAGAACACACTATGTGACAAAAAAATGCTGGGAAAACTGGAAAGCAGTTTGGCAGAAACCAGGTATAACTAGGTACGGGTATAGTCTGGCAGCTAGGTAGCATAGTGGATAGAGTACCAACCCCAGAGTCAGGAAGACCTGAGTTCAAGACCTCAGACACTTACTAGCTGGATGAACCTGGGCAGGTCACTTAATTGAGTTTCCCCATCTATAAAATGAATTGGAGAAGGAAATGATAAATCACTCCAGTATCTTTTGCCAACACAACTCCAAATGGTAGTCACAAAGAGTTGGATACAATTCAACAACAAAAGGTGATTTTACTTCTTTTTTTGTTACTGTCACCTCTCTCCCCCATTCCAGACCACTGCCTTTTTGTTGGAGGGGTTTGAGTAGCTCAATGAAACTATGAGTCATGCCATGTAGGGTTACCCAAAACATATAGGTCATAGTGGGGAGTTTTGACAAAAGGTGATCCACTGGAGAAGGAAATGGCAAACCACTCCAGTATCTTTGAAAAAACAAAACAAAACAACCACAAACCACCTATGGACGGTACTAAAATCATAAAAGAGATGATATCAGAAGACAATCCCTTCAGGCTGGTAGGTATCCAATACACTCCTGGGGAAGAGCAGAGGACAAGTAACTCCAGTACTAACAAAGCATCTGGATCAAAGCCAAAGGAAGCTCAGTCATGGATGCTTCTAGTGAGAAAAGGAATATCTGATGCTATAAAGATCAATATTACATAGGAACTGGGAATGTAAGATCTACCTCTCTAGGGAAACTGAATATGGTCAAATAGGAGATGAAAAGATCACACATCAACATCTTGGGTGTCAATGAACTTAAATGTTTGAGAGTTATTTCAGATGATCATTACATAAACTACTATGAGCAAGAATCCCTTAGAAGAAATGGGAGTAACCCTTATAGACAAAAGGTGAGAAAAGCAAGACTGGGGTATAATCTCAAAAAATGACAGCATTATGTCTGAATCCAAGGCAAAGTGTTCAATATCACAGTAATCCAAGTATATGCTCCAACCACTGCTGCCAAAGAGGATTAAGTTGATCAGTTCTATGATGACCCATAATACTGCCTAGAAACAATATGAAAAAAAAGATGTCACATTCATCATAGGGGATTGAAATGCCAAAGCAGGAATTCAAAAGATAATTGGAATAACAGGCAAGTTTGGTCTTGAGAGTACAAAGGGAAGGCAGAGCCTAATAGAATTTTGTCAAGATAAGTGACTGGTCATAATAAATACTCTTTTTCAACAACACAAAAACCATGTGGTTCTACACATGAGCATCAGCAGATGGTCAATACAGAAATCAAATTGATTATATGTTTTGCAGCCAGAGGGATAGAATAGTCTATAGTCAGTTAAAACAAGACCTGGAATTGACTGTGTCTCAGATCATGAGCTTTTCATTGCAAAATACAGATGTGAATTGAAAGAAATAGGGAAAACCATCAGGTCATATAGGTATGACCTAAATGACATCCCTTATGAATATGAAGTGGAGGTTTTGAATAGATTTCAAGGCTTATATCTGGTAGAGTGCCAGAAGATCTATGGAGAGGTTCATAATATTGTTCAGGAAGCAGCAACAACAACAAAAAGAAAAGAAAAGAAGAGCAAGAGAGCAAATTGACTGTCTAATAAGGTTTTACAAATAGCTGAGGAAAAGAGGAAAGGGAAAGAGAAAGGTAAACCCAACTTAATATGGAATTCCGGAGATTAACAAGGAAAGATAAGAAGGGTTTCTTAAATGATCAATGCAAAGAAATAGAAGAAAATGGCCGAGTGGGGAAAACAAAGAATCTCTTCAAGACAATGAAAAATATCAAGGGAATTGTAGGGATTTAACAGAAGCAGAAGAGATTAAGAAGAGATGGCAAGAACATAAAGAAGATTAAGAAAGATCTTAACATGATCCAGATCCAGACACCCGGGAAAATGAAATCAAGTAGGTCTTAATAAGTATTGTTAACAATAAGGCTAGTGGAGGGATGGAATTCCAGCTGAGCAACTGAAAATCATAAAAGATGATGCTGTTAAAATGCTGCTCTCAATATGCCAGCAAATTTGGAAAACATAAGAGTGACCACTGAATTGGGAAAGATCAGTTTACAACCCAATCCTAAAGAAGGGCAATGTCAAAGCGTGTTCAAATTACCACACAATTTCATTCATTTCACATGCCAGCAAAGTTATGCTTAATATTCTGCAAGCTAACCTTCAGCAATACATGGACAGAGAATTACCAGAAGAGCAGGCTGGCTTTTGAAGAGGCAGAGGAACTAGAGACCAAATTTCCAACATTTGCTGCAGTATGGAGAAAGCAGATGAGTACCAGAAAAAACACCTACTTCTTTTCTTTTAAATCTTTTCAAAGTTTTACTGATGTTTGTTTTTACTTTAAAGATTACAGATTACCTTTACTTTGTAACAAACTTAAATGGTTAAATAAAACTAATAACACAGGGGGCAGAGCCAAGATGGCGGCTTAGAAGCAGCAAAGCACTGCAGCTCCCACACAAACATGCTAAAAAACTCATAAAATGGGACTCTAAACAGATTTTCAAGCTCCAAAACTCTCCAAAAGACAGAAAGCACATCTGTTGCTACAGGCAGAGCAGCAGGCAGGGCTCTTCACAGCAGGCTGGGAGCCGAAACCCCAGCCAGGTCAGGCCCTGGGGCATCGGGCGGGGAGCCTGTCTATAGGAGAGCAGATCTGCTGCACTGGAGGCACAGTTACCACATTTATCAGGCCAGAAGAAAAAAAAGGCTAAGAGAAAGGTCAGTGGATTTTGCTAACTGGGGAGGAGAAGAGGGGGTCTGGCCAAACTGCTCCCAGGGCAAGGAAGCAATGGGAGGCGGCTGCAGCAGCAGGAACAGAGCAGCAGCAGCCTCCACTGGGCTGCTTCAGAGCCCTCGGCCTGCAGATAGCAGGGGGGCTGAGGCGATCCATCAGGGCCAAGGGCTCTTGCGTTGAGCGGCCTGGATCTGGATCACGGTCTTGAGTGGTGGTC
>JAQQSW010015454.1:0-11883 GCA_028646575.1 Pseudocheirus occidentalis | reverse complement strand
CCTTCTCCCAAGTCAACAGGGAGTGTCTCAGCCAATAGCATTCTTCCATGTCAACAGGGAAATTCACACCTTTTCACCAATGGACAGAGTTCTGGGAATTCACACCTTTTCACCAATGGACAGTGTTCTATACTTAGCCCTAAGTATCTGATCAAACAAATTGATTACCATTACAGTTACCAGAGAGAGAAGCATCAACATCTGGGTTTTTCAAAGCTGGGGGAGGGGGGGGAGGCTCAACGACTTCCCAGAATCTCATCTGGCCAAATCACACAACTCTTCTCAAAGTGAGCCCTAAAGCAAAGCCTCACATCAGGGAATATATATAGCCTTCTCCTAGGTCAGAGAATGTCACAGCCCTCTAGACCCACTGTCTAATTACCAAGTAACAAAGTGTGGCCATTCCCAAAAAACAAGTCTCCTGCCACAGGCTCCATGTTACCACATTCTTCATATTAGGGGGCAGAGTATACTTTCAAATCAGTGAACGTTCTCAGAGCCACTTAAGCCTATCAAATGGTCTAGGGGCAGGAAAGATCTTCAGATTTCCATTACAGTATGGCACTAAATATGCAATTTAATTTAGGTAAAATTGTCATTTTCATTGTATTAGCTCAACCCAGCCATGAGCAACTGATGTTTTTCCAACTGTTTAGATGTGATTTTATTTGTGTCAAAGTGTTTTGTAGTTGTGTTCATATAGGTACTGGGTTTGTTTTGGCAGGTGGATTTCCAAATATTTTATAATGTCTACAGTAACATTAAAAGGGGTTTCTCTAACTATCTCTTGCCATTGGACTTCATTGGAAATACATAACATTTCTGAGGATTTATGTGTGTTTATTTTCTATCCTGCAACTTTGCTAAATTTATTTATTATTTAAAAGTTGTTTTTTTCCTTGATTCTCTAGAGTTCTCCAAGTATATCATCATGTCATCTGCAAAGAGTGATAGCTTAGTCTCTTCTTTGCCTAATTTTATTCCTTTGATTTCTTTTTTTCTTCTCTAATTGCTACAGCTAACATTTCTAGTACCAGATTGAATGAGAGGGGTGATACTGGACATCCTTGTTTTACCCTGATCTTATTGCAAATGCTTCTAGATTATCCCCATTACATATAATACTTGCTGATGCCTTTAAATAGATGCTACTTATTAGTCTCTTCATTTTCTATAATATAAGATATAAAGGGTAGTGACATATATGGCTCCTTGTTCTGTCAGCCATGTGGCTGTATACTGAGTTTAGTACTAGGGCAACCTGTACTTCTCAAAGCAAAAGCAGACTCCTAAGTTCTGATACTCAGTGGTTTATTTGAATGCCCATTCCAGCTATTCCTAGGCAAAATTCTGTTTTGGGCTCTAGTCTATGATTCTCCCTACCCCCAAGAAAAATGGAAGCAAAATAATTATCCAGTACATGACATGGATCAGGTATAGATCAGTCAATTTATTCCTACACAGAATGTAATGATAAGCACTACTTATGCATTAGCAGAATGAATTAAACAAGGTTCAGTTTTCAAGTCTTTGGGGTATATACATATACACATGCATACATACATATATACATATATTTATATATACATATACATATATATACATACGTGTATGTGTGTATTACTGTGATTAGTCATGTTGCATTTCACCTGCATAGTAATTGTCTCATCAAATAGCCAAGGCTGATCTTTCTGGTAGCATCTCTTTCCCTGATACCAGCCCACTCTGACTGCTGCTTGGGTACTTTCTCCCCCTGCTGCTCTGATGGAAAGTAGTGGTAAGATGCCAGGTTCCAACACTACAATATTACCAGTTTTTGACAATTACAGTCTGATTGCTAAAGAAAGTAAACTTACATGAGAAGAAAGCTTTGCCAGCTACCCCCAATTAGTTGAGTCTATGTAGGGATGTATTGTGTTAGTATAGAAGAGGACTGTCCGGCCCCCATACTGCTTTATAAATTTAAAGGCCTTTGGCACATTTCAACTAGTCAGGGTTGATCAATAATAAGGTTGTGATCTTGGAGAGATGGGCCAAACACTTCCATGATGTTCTTAACAGACCATCAGCAACCAGTGCTGAAGCAATTGACTATCTCAGGTCGAAGTCTCTAGACAAGCTTCCAGTGGAAGAAGTTTTAAATGTCATTAGGGTCCTCTTACGTGGCAAAGCACCTGGTGCTGATTCCATCCCAGCTTTGATCTTCAAAGCAAGGGGTCCACTGATACAAAAGCAGACAGAAATCTTCTAGGTTATGCACCAAGAGAAGGTTTTCCCCCAGGCATTTAAGGATGTCTTTATTGTCCATATCTATAAAGGAAAAGGAAATAGATTGTCTTGTGACAACCACAGGAGGTTATTTCTCTTATTCTTTGCTGGCAAGATTCTAATCACTGTCCTCTTTAATTAATTAACTGACCCTTCACCTAAGGATGATCACCTACTCGAGAGCCAGAGGGGCTTCAGAAAAGACTGAGAAATGTATCACTGCTTGACAATTCCAGGACAAATGCCAGGAGCAGGACAGAGTTCTGTACACAATGCTCATTGATGTGCAGGCCTTTTTTAAATAGTCACAAAGACCTGTGAAAGATCATTACAAACTTTGGTAGCCCAGAGAAATTACTCTGTATTCTATACCAATCTCATGATCACATGCTTACACAGGTTCTGGGTAATGGACAGTACTCTTGTGTTTTCCCACTCAACAATGGCACGAGATAGTGCTGTGTGCTTGCTCCCATGCTTTTCAGCACAATATTTTCAGCAATTTTGTCAGATGCCTTTAGTGAGGATGAAAATGGCATCAAGGACAACTACCAAACTGACAGCACATTAATTTATTTGAAAAGGCTGCAAAGTCAAGAATCAACTGGAAGTGGAGTTTGTGTGCGTGACTTTTTGCTCACAAATGGTTGTATACACAATGCAGCCTCTGAAACTGAGATGCAACAAAGCATGGATTGATTCTCTGCAATTTGTACTAATTTTGGCCTAACAATTAATGCCAAGAATACAGAATTTCTTCAGCAGCCGGTACTATACCATCCATACATGTAATTATTGGTTATAGCAAACGGAGAAAAATTGTATGTACGGAAAAGTTCATTTACCATTGCAATATATTTTCCAGGACTATACCCAGAGATTATGATGAATACATTGAGAGAGCTAGTTCAACATTTGTGAGCCTCCAAAGCAATTGCATGGGAGGGCAGAGTTGTTAGGCTGTCCATTATACTGAAGATTTCTTTGGTGCATGCCTGTGAAACCTGGACAATCTACTAGCGCCATGTCAGGAAACTGACTTGCTTCCATTTGGATTGCCTTGGGAATCTTTTAAAGATCCCCTGGCAAGAGAAGATAATGGTCACCAAGGTCCTTTCTCAAGCTGAACTGCTAACCATTCAGATTCTACTGCAGAAACCACAATTCCAAAGTGCTGCACATGTTATTTAAATGTCAGATGTATTGCCCAAAAGATTACTTTACATAGAACTCATGTAAGGCACTAAACTTGCATCTGCCTAAAAAACTTTTACAGAGAACTCACACAAGGTAGGCACTCACATGGTGATCAGAATAAGTGAAAGGACACTCTAAAGGTCTCTCTGAAGAACTTGGTATCAATTGAGAGACATATAACCTACCCTGGGTTGCCCAGCATCTAGGGTTCCCCAGCATAACATGCCTGTATCAAAGAAGGCATTGTGCCCTATGAACAAAGCATGATTGTAGTGACACAGAACGAATGAGATGCACAATTTAGAGACATCTACTTCCCAAATGGTCACACAAATTATTTGTGCTTGACCTGCAGTAGAGTCTCCCAAGTATTGCTGTTGGTATGATCAGTCACAGACTGATACAATGTACATTTACCCCCAACCTCATGATGTCATTTTTATACATTTCAAGCACAAAGGACAAATATCAATAAAATCATATTTTGTTAAATGAGTGAATTAAAGAAGCTAACAATTGGAAACCAGAAAACTGAAATAGTTGAATTAAGCTCTTGCCAGTTACCAATTAATTTATTCCAAACTCCATATTTCTAGTTTTCTGCCATCAATGCTGGGATGTCCGCATTGGAAACCTCTGTAATCTAGCCCTATTCCTCAGTTTATACACCTTCCCAAGAAATGATATGAATAAACCTTTATAATGACACCTCCATCATCTGAACTCATCATTTGAGTTCATGCCTTGATGTAGTTAGACCACGTCACCACCCATTCCAGTATACAAGGGATACAGCTTCATTTATGGGAGGGTTTTTTTTAGTCTATTAATTGCTTTCATTTGTACATCATTTTTATTTTCCAAAATATCATCCCTTTCTCCTCCTTCTGAAGAAATGTCTTTTGTAGAAAAGGAGAAAAACAAACAAAAATATAAAACCATGGCTGACATGATAGATATAGTTTTTAACATCTGTGAATAGGAAGGGAGGTAGTTATTCAGACATCTTCTTTGAGTCCAAAACTGAGCATAGCTTTCAATTTAGTTTTCATTGTTCAAATTGTTTATATTGTTATAATAATTGAATGCAGTTTTTTCTGAGCTCTGCTAACTTCCCTTTGTATCAACTTATAAAAGTAACATAGGAATTCATACACAGAAAGGAGAATGTCAAATATGATGATTCCTAAAAGATTTAAAATTCAATGCAACCTTTCCTGTTTACTTACCTCCACACTTCTCCCTCTCTCTTTCTTCATAATCCACAATAGCAAAATAAGCAAGTAAACTAACCCATATTATTTTAGTAAAAAATGACCTAATGAACAAAACCTTTCCCAGCTGTTCCCAATAGCATGAATTCATACTCTGCTAAATTTAGAGTGAATGCACTATGAAAAGAGTCAGAGTTGCTGCACGTAGTTGAAAATAAAAGTATAATATGTATATCTATATCTACGCATTTATTTGTATCTAACATAGATTTAGGTATGTAAATATGTGTGTATATACATATACATTCTGATACATAATTCCAAATTATAATATAATACATGCCTGATATCCCAAATTATCATTGTTTGGAGTTTACCTACATTCCTCTGACTGCTGGAGAATTATACATGAAATAAAAGGGTGTACATATTTCCTTGTATCTTGCATAGTTATGCATGTTTTCCAGGGCAGAGACTGATATTCTTTACATAATAAGTGCTTATTAACTATTTGTGAAATTGAGTTTCTTTAGGCTGGAGATTTCATTGGATTAATTTAAAGTGCATTTAGAAGATAGCTTAACATACTCATTTTCTTGTTCCTGTTTATTTCATTCTAAATCAATTATCTGTCTTTCCAGATTTCTCTGAATTCTCCATATTCATTATTTTTATGTTACAATAATATGTCACTACATTCCTAGATCACAAGTTATGTGCTCAATCTCTAATCAATGGGAAGTTAATTTGTTTTGAATTCTAGGTGACACAGCGGATAGAGTGCCAGATCTGCAGTCAGAAAGACTTATGTTCAGATCCATCTGAGATACTTTGTAGTAAGTAGGTGACTGGGAAAATCACTTAATCTGTCTGCTTCAGTTTCTAGGGCTGTTGTGAGGATTGGAAAAGATGATGATTGTGAAGTGCTTTGCAAATCTTAAGGTGACATAAAATGCTACTTGTTGCTGTTTGCTTCTTCACAAAGTTTCTCTGTATGTATACATTGACACAGGTATGTATTGTGTATATATGTATATGTCAGTGCACATATTTATATATGAATATATAAGAGTGTGTATATATACATATGTGTATATGTTCATTCATTCATTCATTTGCTTATTTGTTTGTTTGTTTATTAGAGGGAGAGAAGAACAGAGAGGGAGAGACAGAGACAGAGAGAATTGGAATATTTGTCCTGCAATAAGATCTCTCACTCAAAGGGCACTTTCTATTACTATTTCCAAAGGAGCACCCACAACCGTTAAAGGTATTACCTAATACTGGAAAATCTTAGAAAAATGCAAGAGATGGCCACTTGGGAAAATCCAGGAAATGTAATTGAATATAAATACTCTTTAAGAAATTAGTAAAAATAAACCAGAGAAATAGGAAAACGTATATGAATTGATGAAGAATGAAGTTATAAGAACCAATAGAATAAAAGTATATGATGGCCAAAAAAATGTAAAGGAAAACAACCATGAAACTTATAACTCTGAGCAGTACAGTATCCATTTGTATCATCAGAGGACTGGTGGTAAATTATGATTGCTTTACTTTGAGGAAATGAGGTAGGCTATAGATATGGAATAAGACATACATTTTCAGATTTGATCAATATATCAGTTTGTTTGGCTTGAGTAAATATTTAATAAAATTAAAGTTTTAGAGTAATAGAATTATTATGAAGAATATATGTGAAAATAAAATATATACTCACATAATATGTGTATGTATATGCATACACATGCTAATGGTATTGTCAATTCTTTGGGAGTCAAATTCATGTGTAAATAAGAATTCAAGTACTACTTGTTGACAACGGAGCTAACAGATCAATGAATAACAAAGCTCTGTACCAGTTCCTATGATAAAGTTTGATAAATATGACTTTCAATATGAACTCTAACGAAAGGATATACACATATCAGAGAGTTCATTGGCAGTGCCCTTTTTAAAGATTATATTTCCTTTTAATAATTCTTTTCTTCATCTTCTTCCGATGATTAACATTCTCACACTTCATTTAGAGGAAGTAGAGTCTTCAGAGTACATGGACCCAAGAAGAAACTATCCATGCTTAAAAAAGTATTCTTCACGTTTAACAAATTATATCAGTGACATTACTAGATAAAGTACTTCAGTCTAAAACAGCACTTTTCCTCCATCTGAATTATTTCCCTTTATTTTAAAGTGTCTTAGGCTACCATGCTTTTATTGAGAAGTTAGCTTTATGTTATAATTTGGAATGATTAAATATTCAGTCAAGTGATTTTCCTCTTTTTACATGGAAAGATTTAAAATCCTAGGTTTATGACAGTAATCACTTTTGTTTCCAAGACTCCTGCAATCTACTTCCCTACTCTCCAAGCTTTTTTGATCATTCACTCTTAATGAACAAACAAAATTATCAAACACCAAACCCCCAATATGTCTATTTATTTATAAAATACATATATTATTAAAAATAATATATTAAAACTACGAAAGAGAACTGAAATATGAAATGAAATATACTGAAAAAGACATTTTGAAGGAATAAGCAAAAACAAATACACAATATTTTAGTTTATTGGTAGTATGAAAAACTTTTTTTGTTGTCATAAAATATTAACAATATTATTTAAGTTAAGGCATAAATAAATAGGTTAATTACTTTTTAAGATCCTAGTACATATTCTGCACAGTGAAACATACCTTAGAAGGGCACCTACTATAACCAAAAGGTTGTCTTGGGGACCAGGAATGGGTCTTCTGAGAAAGGGAATGAAATTTTACCAATGGCCTCTGTCTAGATGTTGCTGTGTGTGCTTGAGACCTGGTTAGATTCTTATGCTCATTGGTGAACAGGGGAAATTGTCAGGTTGCATATTAGTGGGAGTCATTGGAGGAAAGATTATCTGGTGAAAATGTATGAAGGTTACGGTTTGTTTTGTTAAAGACCCGCAAGACAACTGGTTATGTGATGAGGGTATGGCATGTAACCAATATTTTCACCTTTCAATTGCTTATTCACACACCCATTGTCATCATGCCATCTACCAACACCAACACCTCACCTCTCATGAATGTAGAGACAATTAACCTATAACTATATAACCTATAATTATAAGAAATAAAATAAAGTATAAGATTATAAATATTGCCTAGGATATATCCTGCTTCCATCTCTTTTATTCAAGGTATACTAAAAATCTTAGTGATTATTTAAGCTTTAGCAACTTACACTTACACTAAAACTTTTGGAACACTTATTATTTGGAAAGACATGAATTATTGATCCAAGTCACTATGTAAAATAGGTAAGACAAATTAACCCATTTCCTTTACTGAGGTGAAAATAATTGGGAAATGTAGCAGATATTTAGATGGGGAAAGCAGAAGATGTATGGGGTTTAAAATAAGGTGAACCGAGGTTTATTAAATGCCTAGTATGTCCAAGGCACCAGGTAATAATCTGGAGATATAAACACAAAACAAATAATCCAGCCAAACTGAGCGTAAAAAGAAAAATACAAATAAGAAATTACAACACTTTATGTAGATCATAATAAAATATAAATAATAATCAGTAATGGAGAGCAGAAGTATAGGACCTAGAAACAAGATGTTAACAAATGAGTGAATCACAAAAACATCATGTAAATAACAACAATATGATAGAAAATAGTGATTATGAACAACATAGAAAAAAATTCTGGGCTGTTGGTGAAGCTTTACTCAATGTGAAAAAAATAGAATTAAAAATTAGAAACTAATAAATTAAACTCAAAATAGGTACAAAAGTGGAACTGATGAAGAGTTAGAGGAGAAGACAATTAGTAAACCCCCAGAGAGAAATAATGAGAAAAACTAAAATTGTCTCCTTAAAAAGACTAATAGAGAGGTGCCCGGTTTCGCCTCCCCCGACGGATCGAGGGAGACCATTTTAGGTCCCTATTGGGGCCCCCCCGGAGTCCGATTTGGCTCGATCACGAGCACCTGGGCTGAATCGGAAGCAGCTGCCTTCTGAGGCCAAGGCCTGGGTTTCCGGGCAGCTGGCCAGTTCCCGGGATCCCGGCTGAAGTAACACTATTAAGTCTTGGAATTAGCGGCTCCTTATCATGGCCAGCAGCCCTGATGAAGATCCAGGAGAGAACAGAATTGTATATAACAGAAAGGGGACCTTTTTTCATGCCCCCAAACAGACTCCTTAGCCCACTGCATCAGTGAGGATTGTCGAGTGGGTGCTGGGATAGCTGTTCTCTTCAAAAAGAAGTTTGGAAGGGTGCAGGAGCTCTTGAACCAACAAAAGAAATCTGGTGAAGTAGCAGTACTAAAGAGAGATGAAGGATGTGTATACTACCTGATTACAAAGAAGAGGGCTTCTCACAAGCCAACTTATGAGAACTTGCAAAAGAGTCTAGAGGCCATGAAAACCCATTGTCTCAAGAATGAGGTGACTGACCTCTCCATGCCTAGGATTGGATGTGATCTTGACCGACTAGGGTGGGAGAAAGTGTCTGCAATGATTGAAGAGGTGTTTGAGGGCACAGACATCAAGATTACTGTATATACTCTCTGAACAGATGGACCTTGTGCATGTGTCCATGTCTCTCATCTCACCCCCACCAAGCCCAGAGAACTGGGACAGGAGATCTTAAATTGAGCAGGGAAAAGTTTTATTTGAAGTAGTCTCTCTTTTACACCGGCCAATTCCAGTTGCCGTTGTTTGGATGGGCTTTGGAGGCGAAGGTGTTTCAGATATGTTGCTGTTTTGTTCACATGAGGGTGAGAAGTTGATGGTCTGTTAGAGGAGGAAATGCTGGGTGATAGTTAACAGGTTGAACACCCCTTGGCAAGTATCATTGATTTGCTCAGCTAGCCACTAAGTGGCAGCATTGACTCTGCTTCTCTTTAAGGAGAGCACTTTCAGGGAGGATGAAAGTTTGAAATGGCTTGGCATTTTTTTTTATATTTGCACCCTTCCTCCCCACCCCACCCCCAAATCATGATTTGTGCACTTGTTCAGTGTTGTCTTTCTGTTGCCAAAGCCATTCTAGGACAGGTGAATTAAGGTGCTTTTTTTTAATATTTGTATAACAGCTTTATGTTGTTGACAGGGGGAATTCTGTTGAATAAAGTGGTGGGGGGGAAAGACTGATAAAGTTGATAAATATTAGTCAAACAGACTAAAAGGAAAAGGAATAAAATCAAATTAAGCATTTAGAAATGAACAAAGTGAAATCCCAATAGAGAAATAATAGAATTAGACTATACTATGCAGTTTTAGACCAAGCATACTGAGAAATAAAAATAAACAAATAAGCAAGAAATATGTATAAACATAAAATATATATATTAACCAGTGGAAATCTTAAATAAAAATTCAGAAAAAATGTATTTAAGATTCTTTTTTAAACAAAACAGTAGCAAGGGTACTACAACAACATAGATATATCAGACAAAATGACCAGGTGAAGTTTATACCAAGAATTCAGGACTGGTTTAATATGTGGAAACCTATGTGCATAATTCATCATATAAAATCAAAAAATAAAATCACATTATTTCTCCATTGTTGTAGAATAGGCCCTTGAAAAAATGCAATAGACATTCCTATTAAAAACACTAGAAAGCACAGGAATAAATGGCGCTTTTCTTAAATGATTAGCAGTATCAATCTAAAACGATTAACAAACATTTTCTATAATGGGGATGAACTAGAAGTCTTACCATTAATTTCAGGGGCAAAGTGATTATACAGATTACTATTATTATTCAACATTACTAGTAATGCTAGCTATAGCAATATGGCAAGAAAAAAGAAACAGAAGCAATAAGAACAAACAATAAGGAAAAAAAGTTATCACTCTTTGCAGATGAGATGTTGATATACTTGGAGAATCTTAGGGAATCAACTAAAAAGCTGGTTGAAATAAGTAACAACTTTTGCAAAGCTGCAGGACATAAAATGAACCCACACAAATAATGAGCATTTCCATATACTACTGACAAACCCAGATAGAAGAGATGGAAAGAAAAGTTCAATTTAAAATAATTGCAGAGAGTAAAAAATATTTCAGAGTCTATCTGCCAAGACATACCAAGAAATTATGTGAATACAATTAGTAAACACTTCATACAAAATAGACATATCTAAACAATTAGAGAAATATTAATTGCTCAAGGGCAAGGGGAGTGAATACAATAAAAATGACAATTCTATCTCAATGAATTGGCTTATTTAGTACCATTCCAAACTGCCCAAGAATTATTTTGTAGAGCTAGAAAAATAATAATAGAATTCATCTGGAAGAACAAAATAAAGTGAGTTCAAATCCACCAAGGAAACATCTTTGGGTCCAGAACAAAGTCTCAAATGTGGTATCAGTGGTTGTCAATTTATACATGGACATGTTTAATGCCAGAACAAGACTCCATTCTGTAGTTTTATTAACAATAGTTGAGTTTGACTGTGCCTTTAGAGTAACTTTCTTTAAACATATTAAGAAATGTTTATTAAATGTGTTAATTACCAAAAATAAAAAAGACTAAGATACTAAACTCATATTTACTCTATTTTCCCTATTTTTCTCACACCATCTACCAAGCCTAATGCCTATTGGCTCAGAACAAGAGAATCTAAGCCAGAGGTGGGGAATTTTTTCATGTTGGAAGGCCACATTCATATTTAGCTGTAATCAAATAAGGCAATCTTCAATAACTTCAATTAGATATACTTTAAAATGTACATTGTTTCATAAAAAATATATCTGTTATATGCTTAATAATTTCAAGAAATGAAAATTATTCGTTAAATTTAAAGATAACTTAATCTTTTAATGACTTTGTTATGTCAGATTTGTTGGAAAACATTTGAATATTTTGTTGCAGCATGGAGGCCCACAGTTCCATTTGATCCTCTAGATGGGTGTCAGTCATTGGTGACCTCAAGAGCATTGTGATTTGGGTTAAGTAGGAGAATGTAGATTTGTAGCAATAAGTGGTTGAAAAACAAGAAAACATTTTTCCCGGGTATATTAGGTATATGAAGGCATGGTAGTATCTTGGTTTCTCATAAAGTCATTAGCTTCCACTTGCTCCACTCTAATTCTGAAGGAATTATTCTCTTCAGAATGCTTTTGAGAGTCTTCTTTCCGTCTGGGAAATTCGACTTTTTAAGACATTCTTCTCCTCATTGGCTTTCTGAGCCTCTTTT
>JAQQSW010015453.1:0-11884 GCA_028646575.1 Pseudocheirus occidentalis | reverse complement strand
TCTTACAGTGGGATCAATGTTCTGGGATGGGGGGTAGGGGCAAAAAGGGGAGAAAATTTGTAACTCAAAACCTTGTGGAAATGAATGATGTAACCAAGAAAATAAATTAAAATTAAAAAAAAAGAAATCTGAACCTGCTTTTGATACTTCCACTCATATTCCTGATTCCTGGCAACTAAGAAAACAAGCCTAATCCCTCTTTCATATAGCTCTTCAAATACTAGAAATTGGCTATCTATCATCTCTTCCTTGAGTCTTTTCTCTAAACTAAATATCTAGATTTCCTTTCATTACTTTTCATACACTATGGACTCAAGACCCACCACCATGCTGTTGGACTTCCCATGGAAAGCTGTCTTAACAATGAAATTGAATTTACCTAGATATTCAGTGTCTTTATTTTCTCTCTTCTTTTTTCTTAAGTAAAACCTACTCTCCAGAACAGAGTTGAAAAAAACCACTCTAACAAAGGGAGTTAAATGATTGATAATGCTCAAGAATATGACAGTCCCTCTTGTGGACATCCCATTTTAATTTGAAGTGAAAGAATAAATCCCTCATGATAGCATTCTAGACATAGGAACATTGGTGGGGGAAATGCAGCAGTGTGCTGTTAAATATTTAACAACTAGCTCTCCAGATGTGTAAGGAAACTATTCTTGACACACTTTTAAGCTTAATATGCATTATTTATTAACATTTTCTCCACGACTTACTTAAGTCTAGACAATCAACAAAACAATAATTCAAGTGCTGTATTATTTGCTCATTTCTAAGGTGCAAATGTTCACCCTCAAACTTTAAAAATTGGCAGCTGGTTCAGCTGTCTCCAGTGTACCCCTGGGGGATGTAGCATTTGGGACAAGGAATGGGAGACTTCCTTGAGCTCCTAAAGCCATACTTCTTCATCTTTGCCTCCTCCTACACCTTGTTATGAAACCAAAATTATAGCCATCAGGTCAAATCTAGTTTAGCCAAGAGAAGAAGGTTGCCTGTGGCCACGAAGCCTTCATTTACTGCCCTCCCCCAGAGAACATTTCCCAATGAATACTAGCAATTAAGCCTCACCATTTGGTTCCAGCCACTTAAATGCTCTCTGTCAACATGCTAAATGTACAATTAGAAGAGGTGAAAACCAATTAAGAAGTGTTTTGGAAAGATGCCGGAGCCCATTTACAAATAATAAAAACACCTTGATGCTCTCTTTCTGGGAGACTAAATATTTGCTCTGGTTTTTAGGCATCTGCTCTTTTGTTTTGTTTTATTTATCATTTTCATTACAGGAACAGGCACTTATTATCAATTCATATCAAGGTGGTTAGCTAGTCCCGTTGTTAAAGGTTTCCTTTAGGACAATCGGAGAGAAAGATGGATCAGTTCAGTCTAGACGGGCTGCTTGGAGCAGCTCAGACCCTGGGCTCAGAATTTCATAGCTGTGCCAACATGTTGTATGTAGATAGCAGTTCATATTTTCCTAGATAGCCCACCTTGAGATTTTGCCCCATCATCACTCTTCAAATCTAGGAAGTGAAGACAGAAAGGTTCTACTCTATTTTTGCTTAATCAAATGATGTCTCTGTAGCCACATGTAAGGCTTGCTGTTGGTCCCAAGATGCAGAACACTAATGGGGAGCTGGATTGTGATGAGCTAAGTGAAACTCAGGTACGTTGCATGTCTAAGTTGATATTTCTGAGATCACACCCTCTCTTTTAGAATATATCTATATCAGAAATTGTGGACATCTAAGAAGTAATTATACTGTAATAATCTACTATAATGTTAAGGGGGAGGGTGGAACTCTGGTAAGAGAGATATCAGATAGTTTTGGATGTTGGCCCTTCTCCATTTGAGCTGTCCCTTCTGTGGGTGGGCAAGGTCTGTTAAGAAAGAAGATTTTAGGGGACAGCTAGGTGGCACAGTGGATAGAGCACTGACCCTCGAGTCAGGAGGATCTGAGATCAAATAAGTCCTAAGACACTTGACTCTTACTAGCTGTGTGACCCTAGGTAAGTCACTCCTATTGTCTTGCAAAAAAGGAATTTGTTTTGTAATGAGACTAATAGATATCTTTTGGTTTAATAGTTATCAGAGCTCTAATGTACCTTATACTTGGTGGCAATTTGTATTTTGCAAAGTGTTTTTCATGTATTTTATCTTAAGAATAAAACTCTCCCATTTTTCAGTACTTTGACCCATTATCCACTCATTCAGATTGCACAAAGATCTCATCACAGACTGGCCAAACACTGTTGATAACCAGTTATCATACAATATCCTTACTTCAGGCATAATGTCTCATATTTTCCCAGTTAAAATCTGATCACTCCTAGTCTTTGTTTACATGACTTTGATAGTCGTGGACAATATGAAAAGACCTCTTCTTCCAGGGACACCAGGATTCTGTGAATGGCAGAGTATGTCCTTAGATATCTGTTGCTCCAAGGTCTACACAGATAAAGAACAGCAGATTAAATGGTATAAACATTTGGCATCCCATCTGATTCTGCTGTGTTTCTACCCAATGCTAAGAGTAGATTGAGATTATCTGAGAATTATCACAGGGCAGTGAAATTTAGAGGGAATGAGTAGCATTTCTACTTTAGAACTATAGAAACAACGGACCTCAGCATGTATGAAGCAAGAATAAATAAATTAAGAATTAATTAAAGATAGTTAAAACAGGAAGATAGGAAATTACCAAGTGGCATATACCTTCCTTCCCTTAGTGGCCATACTCTATATCCCTCTCTTCCTTCTTCCCGTTCTGCAATAACTGTGTCGATGCTTATGAGACTAGTGATAAAGAAACTCTCCCCTCCCCAAGCTGATATGAACCTAATTTTCATGCTACTTGCACAAGTTTATTTGGGAATCCCAATGGGATAACGCAAATCCCAGGTTGTATACATAGGACCTCCACATTGTTAGAGGATGCTGCTTAAAGACCTACTTGTTAAACCTGACCATCTGTTAGGCAGGGTTTTATTTTAGATCTGAGCATTTTGGGTTCCCAGTTACATTTGCTGAGGTTAATAGACCTGACAACCTCCTCCTGTTCCCAGCAGGGAATGCACACTGACTACATGGGAAAGGAGACCATAGTGGTTCTCTGTGTCTGCTCTGAAACATAGCCTTTAAGAGTTGAGGCCATTTTCTATTCCCTAGGTTCATCAAGTCCCATTATGCTTGGTCATTCATACCCTTAATGGTATTCCTTGGGTTTCCTAAGGAAATTGCAAGTTCCTGCAGCAGCCTCAAAATATTTGATCATCCCTTTAATTTGTTACTAAAAGAACTGCTCTGGCTCCCTCATCTATCTTCTCTTTCTCTAAATAAGTGTGTGTGTGTGTGTGTGTGTGTGTGTGTGTGTGTGTGTATATAAAACCTTTAACTTCTCTATCTGTGATTGGAACTTTTCCCCTGAGAGACCTTCAGCCAGGAAGGGTTACTTTTCGATAATGAGGCACTTGGAAGGCAGGCAGAGCCAAGATACTTTTCGAAAGCAGTAAGGGCACAAGTGTCTCCAAATAGAAGAGGAGAAAAAAAGATAAAGGCCAACTTCAATCTCTTAATTGCTAGAAGTTCATGAGTTATGGTATGTGATACCCCCAGTTCACAAAGTAAAAAAATGACCTCAAAGCAAGAGCCCCTTTGAATCATTGACTCTGTGCTCACCCTCCTGCACCCTGGGAACTGAGACACTAGACAGAGAGTACCATTTCCCACTTTTAAAAAATAATTACTGCTTTATATATTCAGGAAGGTAGCAAGGGGGAAGAGCAGAGGAGTATGTCGTGTGGGGAGGGCTGAGGATTGTCATTTGGTCTCATGTTTGTGCTAGAACCTGATACGGAAAGCTGAAGTATATACTTTCTGACAAGGCAGACCAATTAAACCAGCTCACAGCAGGCACTTTGGCTAGGAAACTCTCCTCTCTGAGCTTGACTAGGGCCTGGAGCAACATGCTGACTGCCCATTGGAAGGAATTGTGGGATTTAAATGAGCTGCTGGAGGGGCTGAACATGAATGCCTTCATAGCATGGTACAAGGAGGGGATGTGTTCATTATAGTAACAGCAGGGGTGGGGAGGGGCCATTGATCTCTGGGGACTCAAAGTTTTTAATAATTTGGAATCTAATGAACTCAGATGGGAAATTTACTAGGGGGAAAAACATTCTGGAGAGTCACACAGAAGTAAGTGCTCAAAAAAGTTCCAGTAATGCTTTATTAGTAGAATATAAACTCTTTGTGGTAAGAGACTGTTGAATTTAGGCACAGAGTAGATGCTTAAAAATAATAACTTAAATTTATCTAGCTTTTTAAATACATTATTTCCAATCATATTCTCCAGAACTCTGTCAAATTCTAGTTATTATATTTTTAAGCAGTCCTGTCATTTCAGTCAGCTGGAAGGCACAGTGTATAGAGTCCTGGACTTGGAGGCAAAAAGACCTGAATTCAAGTCCTGCCTTAGACACTTACCAGCTGGCACACAATAGGCACTTAATAAATGTTTAGTGATTATTGATTTTGTGACTCTAGGCAAGTCAACTAGCGTTTCTTAGCCTCAGTTTTGTCATCTGTACAATGAGGATAATATTAGCACCTACTTATAAGGAACAAGATAATAAATAGATAGGACTTTACTGTACAAATCTTACCTGTTACTATTTTGAGGGCAGGAATCATCGGGTAGGAAAGTAGCCTTTGCCAATGCAGACAGGCATTTTTAAAGGGTCACACAAATGCCTGCTGAATGAACAAAATCTTATCTATAAAAGTCTTCCTTTTGTCTTTTAGTATGGTCTGGAGGTGATCCTATCTTTTTCAAAAGCTTCCAGAGAGACCTGGGCAGGTCTATCAAGCAGCAAAAGCTTTCTAAGTGGATTGGGGATTGACTAGCCTGAAAGTACAGAATTTGTGAGGGCCAGGTGATGAACTGCTAAGTTCATCACCAAATTGACCATAGGGGTACAGTTTTTTTGGTCAAAGGATCTGTAGAGCAGAGGAATGACAACTTTGCTTTGCCATCTGGACTCTAGACTTCCTCCCCTTCCTCAAGTATCTGATTCTATTCTCTTGCTATACCTAGCTTCCTATTCTTCTTTGCACTTACCAGTGGCCGCACCATCCACTTTGTTTTCCCAGATCCCAGACCTTTGGCCTACCTCTGACCTCAAATATCCCAACCTCCATATTCACCGCCTTTTGACCTCTGGGTTCCCAGACCCTTAGTCTGCCTGTAACCCCTGGCAAAGGAAATGCCTTCATATCCTAGCTTGCTTCTATTTTCTTGGCTTTCTTTTCACTTTGGTCTTCTTTTATTGGATCCCATTCCTTCTTAAGATTATATCAAGGAAGGGATGACTACATCCCAGTGAAAACACAGATTTCTGCATGATCTGGAGAGGTGGTGTAGCTAGAAATCCTTGCCTTCTAGCCAATAGCACAAGATGTGCCTGGGAGCAAACAGCATGAATGGGAAACATCTTGCACCTCAGGGTACCAAAAGCAACATGGGGGCTGGGTTCAGAAAGCCCAGGGTTTTACCTTCTGGTGGGAGGCAGAGACCCTGGGAAATCCTGAGGCTGCTGCTATGAAATTCACAGTTGGGTTGAAGAAGAGATAAGTGTGCCATCTGATAGTTTTCTATTTTAACTAGTTAAAAAAAATCACTATTTGCTAATCTCAACTGTTCTGAATGTTGAAGGATTTCAAGTTCAGTCTAAATTTCATCCCTTCCATCAAATAAATCCCTGCTTAACCTGTCTACTTATGTATTTGATCATCTGGATTTAATAGGTGCAAAAGATATGTTGACTATTTATACTGATAGTGGACCTTCCTGAGATCGAAATAATATAGAGTTTATTTAATCCAGATCCCTCATTTTAAAGGTCAGGAAACTGAAGCCCACATAGTGAAAATGACTTGTCTAAGATCACATAGATAGCGATGTGGTTAGGGTTAGGGTTACTTGTGACCCCAAAATACCAACACACTGGGTCCTGCCAAATGAATTTGGTCGAGTCTTCTCTCAGTCAAAGAAAAGCAAAGTTTATTAAAAATTTGCTTGTATTAGACACAGAGTAAGTCTGTGCTAGAAAATTCAGTGGCGCTCTCACACACATGGGGGCAAGAAGGTTGTAGGAGGAATCTAGGGGTGGTCTGGAGGAGGAGTTTGGGGAGGGTCGTCAGTGGGGGTTAATGAGGTCAGTGAGTGACTAAGGGTGGGAAGTTGCTGGAGGCTATCTGGAACCAACAGACGATGGTGGGCTAGGCCAATTCAAGGGTGGGTTGATATTTTGATTGGCTCAAGGGTGGGAAGTAGATGGGCAATGGAGGGCTAGGCTAATAATAGAGGTCTGGGCAGAGCCGCAATGAAAAACTTATGGCCTCTGCAAATGCCTCATCAAGTTGGAAGACTCAATAAGAGTTCAAGGGGTTTTCCAGAGCCTGTACCTCAAAGATTCAAGGAGAGCTTAAGGGGGTTCCCAGAGCCTGTACCTCAAAGATTCAAGGAGAGCTTAAGGGGGTTCCCAGAGCCTGTACCTCAAAGATTCAAGGAGAGCTTAAGGGAGTTCCCAGAGCCTGTACCTCAAAGATTCAAGGAGAGCTTAAGGGGGTTCCCAGAGCCTGTACCTCATCAATAGTAAATGACCAAAGTGGGATTTGAACCAAAGAACTTTTATTCCAAATCTAACACTCCCACCTTTGTTTTTCCCTTGGAAAAACAAAGAATTTTTTCCCCCTAAGTGAGCTTTTCCCTTGCACTTAATAGATCATAGAAGCATAGTATTTGAGAACTGGAAGGGACCTCAGTGGCCATCCACAATTTTGTTGAAAATATATAAGAAAGATACAAAGTAAATGTGGAATAAGACTGATGCAGTTTGGCATGCTGGGAACCCCAAAATGTAAGGGTACAAGATGAGTCTGCCTGGAAAGAATTAAAGCACTCAAGCTTTCTTTCAGTTAAAGTGACAAGGTTTTATTGTAATGTCTATAGGCTAGATTCTTAGGGATCTGAAACTTGATGGGGGTGAGCCTGATACTTGTATACAAAAAAGGGACAGTGAAAAGATCTGGATGGGATTAAGAAGTGGTTGGTATATTCAAGTAGTCTGGGGAGGGCCAACAGCACAATGAAAGAAAGTGAAGTAAGCTAATTAGGTGATTGATCTAGGTGGACTGGGGTGGGCCAGTTGCCTTGGATGGGGGCGCCAATGATTTGGGCTCCTGAGAATTTATGGGAAAATTCATGGACTGTTGCTTTCAAAGACATAGTCTTTTCCTTTAGTTTTTTCCCATCACCCCATCAGGACAACCAGCAGCAGGAGGAATCAAAAAGAACTCTATCTTGATTGAAATTTACCAGAAGTAATAGACAGAGGCAAATTTCTGAGTCAGATATCATTTTTTATGAGGGGGATGAGAAGTGTAATAATAATAAAAGAGAAGTGTAATGACCCTGCCTCTGGCCTAGTGACCCCCAAAATGGGAGCTTCTCTGAACTTCAAGGATGGAGTGATCATGCCCTTGATTGATTACCTTGGGTTAATTGATCCTGAAAAATTAAAAAAATTTGCTTGAGGTTCCATAGACAGGAGATAGCAATTTCTTCTACTCTATGTAGTTCCTGAGTCTGTGAAGTCCATTTTTGGGTACTATCAGGTCCATAATACTTAAAGAAGTATTTGTCTATCTCCTTCCATAGCTCCTGAGCCCCCACTCTCCCTGACTATACCCACTCCCATGCCAGGCCAGAATAAATCATGTACCATCAAAGTTAAAGCAAAGGACATATACCTACAACAGAACTCAAGATAAATAATGAGGCATTGAATCAAGCAGTGACAAAGTAAATCAATGTTATTGAATCATTCATGGCCACCAGAGCAAGTAGTTGCCTCCCCTATATCTTTAAGGGAGATGGCAAATCAATCCTCATTTTATCCTTTGTGCATCTCCAGCCCAGCAGATGAAGACCCAATCAGTTTAAACTCACAGCAGGATGTGGAGATGAGTGTTGCAAACTGCTCTGCTGGATCTCTTTCTTTGCAATATCTCTGTAGTGACCTCCCAGGGACTGATGCTCCAGGATATTATAGTTATGTTCACCCTACAGATATCTCTACCCTGCTTCCACCCACCTTCCCCTGCAGCTTACCGTGGCTCACTTTCTGGCTATACCATCTCTGGCCTCCATTCCCTCAGACTAGGCTGGCTAAACTAACACCAACTTCTGGGAGATGTTCAAAGACTCCTGGGTACTTGATTAAAATATCACATTTGTGGCATGGGGCGGCAGGACAAATCCATGGTTGGTTCCCTGGAGATGTATTCTTTTCTCAATAAGATTATGTAGGTGTCAGATCTCACTTTCTAAACAAAAGAATCTTCTTTTATTGCTTTTTACAATCTTTCTCCAGGGTAAAATTGGCACCTTACTTTCATAACATTTGAGGGCCCTTGGATCATTCAGAAAATGCATCTCCTCCTGAGTGGTGAACCATCCATTGAGGAGGTTTTTAGTAATCTCTGTAAGGCATGGGGAGTCCTTTGTGGTCACTTTCTCTGTATAACCAACCCTGTGGCCTTCCTCCAGACATTTTGTGGGTATTAATGCCGTGCTTTAGCAAAATGTAAATCATTCCTCAAAAAGATTAATAGCAGCTTTTAGAAGCACCACACTTACATTCAAGGTATAGAACTGAATCCACTGAATCATGATCACATCTGTAATAGCACAGAGGAGAGGCAGCCAGGTGAAGTTGAAGGAGGGTCACTCCTAGAGTAAAGAGTTACAGCTCTTGACTTCCTTCATGACTTGGCTCACTTCCTATTTTGAGTAGCAGGCCCATCCTGGGGAACTGTGGCTTCCTCCACCCTACCCTAAGCTGGTGGCTTCCCTCTGAAATCACCTCCAATCCACAAATCAAAGGAAAACATGCAAAACAAATCAAGATGCAGTATTCACAATATTACATCTTACCACAGAAAATCACAATATAGTATTCACAAAAGCTTATCATTAAAATGTACAAAAGTAGTCACAGGATATAGAACAAAGAACAAAAGAACAATCATCTGCTATCGTTAATGAACTTTGCCTCCTTACTTATTCATTCAATCATCTCAGAATACAAGTCAATCTTCCACTCATGGGGCAACTAGGTTGACTTAATCAGTCACTTATTTATCAATCAATTAGTAAGTATGACAAATCACTAAATACAATCATTAGAAAATACACAAACCACCCACCCCTAGGTCACTAATAAACCATGTTATTATCACAGCATTCAATATCCAAGGAGAGCTCTTTTCTTCATCTTTACTAAGGATGGTTTCTCAGATTCCCTGGATCCCCTTCCATGGTCCCAGCTCCTACCTGAATCCACCAAAAAGTCACCTGGATTCAGAGGCAGACAGCTCCCAGGTCATTGTACAATCTTCTGGGCAGTTCCTGCTATACACTGAAGTTCCCAGGGTCCAGCACATCTCAAAACGTTCACAACCTCTGTTCCCAGGAACTCAAGGATCAACCAAGCCACAAACAAACAAACATACTTCCCCAGTCCTCTGGCAGTTTGACTAGCCCTAGGATCCAGAAGAAATTGTAGCCTTCTGGGTGACAGCAACAACTTCCGCCTTTCAGGCAGCCCTCCCAACAGCAACTTCAGCCTTCACCAGATTATAGTCTCAAGAAAACTCCTCCTCAGTTCTCCATCCAGCAGTAGCAGCCCAGCTTTCAGATGCTGCTGAGTCAATCTCTCTCTCTCTCTGTCTCTCTCTCTCTCTCTGTCTCTCTGTCTCTGTCTGTCTATCTGTCTGTCTCTCTCTCTGGCTTTTCTTACACACACACACATACATACATACACATGCACAGGCTTCCTGTTATGTCATCAACAGGAGACAGAGTTCACAGCTTCTATTTCTTTCACAGAGATTTGATTAGTTACTAAGGGCTAAGTACCTGCTTAAATGACATAACAAAAGGGAGTCTACAAATTTAGATTAATTCCCATTACATTACATTAAATTTAATTTTAAAAAAGCAGGTACTTTAGAAGTTCTTTTTCCTAATGCCCCCATTCTATAGATGAGGGAGATGAGGACTTAGGGGTCAAGTAATTTGCCCAAGGTCACACAATTGGAAAAGGGTTAGATTGTGGACCTTTACCGCAGTCCTGTGACGTAAATGACATGTATAGTCCTTAGCTCCATTTTACAGATGAATGAACCAAAGCTTGGAAAAATTAAGTGGTGACATCACCAAGAATTCTGAAAGTTTGGATTGAATTCAGGTACCTAATGATGCCAGATCCAATATGCTATCTATCTCACCATTCATTCAATTATTGTCTGTGGTGAAATAAATAAACTTTAGAAAGAGCTACCAAAAGAAATTCCACTGTTTTATCACATTGAGTCTTCTTTCAACACATTTCAAAATGAAAGGAGGCATCTATATATTTCCTATATTCTCAAGCATTAACTGCCCTTAAATTGCCATTCTCATCTCCATATATACACTCTATGTATATAGAACCCATATATAAACCCTAGATTCTCAATCCGGCATCTTCAGACCCCTGGAAAGTATGAAAAGCATGTCAAAGAGCTTGGGGAATATTTAGCAACTGATTACATGATCGATTTGAAATTAATTAATTAATATTTTCTGTGCATAAGTGTGTAACTAGGTGGCACACTGGATAGAAGGACTGGCTCAGGGAGAGGAAAATCTCATCTTCCTGAGTTCAAATCAAACGTCAGACACTTAGTAGCTTGGGAAACTGTCACTTTACATTATAAAACTCACATGTAAAATGAGCTGGAGAAGAAAATGGAAAACTACTTCAGTTTTCAAGAAAACCCAAAAATGAGGTGACAAAGAATTAGACATGAATGAAATGAATGAGTAATAATAACAATATGCAAAATCAGAGTAAATGCTAGAATTTATTTCATTTTTATATTAAATAATGTGTGAAGGAAGGTTCACTGCAATTCAAAGGGTAAAGGACTGTACAATGTTGAAAGGTATGAATGTCTTAGGGCTGGATTAATTCTATAATGAAAATGATACATAAGAGTAAGGAAACCAGAATACTCATGTAGTTTTTTTTTTTGCTTTTTGGAGGGCAGTTGGGGTTAAGTAACTTGCCCAAGGTCACATGGATTCATGTAGTTTTAAAACATTTATTGCTAAAACAAGATTAATTCATTCTGAAAATTGATGGGCTGGATCAATTGAGGATAAGAGAGTATGAAGCATTTAGAAATTATTCCCCTCAAAATGCAATGGGAAAAGTAAGTCACCAGTTGGTGAGCAGGGAGCTTCTCTTTTGTCATGAATTAGGTGATACTCATCCTCTTCCAGGGAAGGCTGGAAATAGAAGACCCACAGCCAGGATGGTGGGTTGAGAATTCCTCCCTGGAGGAATTCTCATTCAGAGGAATAGCAGCAAGCACAAAGATGAGAGTCCACTGGACAGAGAATCATGGGACGAGCCTTTGTGCCTGGAAGTGGGGGGCCAGGGGAAAAGAAGGGGGTGATGGACTCCATGAAAAGAATTGAGTGGAATGCATGAACGAGGGAGTATTGGAGAACATTGTAAAAGGCAACAGTGCCAGCAGAACATTCCAGGTATATACCAACCCTGGGCATAGGGTTTTCACTCGATGGTTCAGTGATCCAGGATAGGTGTATAGATAGTAATCCTCTTCCTTCTTGACACAGCCAAGCAGGAACACAGGAGCCCAGGAGTCCTTATTCCTGCCCCTCCTTTCCCTCAAGTGTGGGGTTTAGATCCCTAGTATCCACTGAGGTAGCTGAGTCACATCCACCTCCCAGTACTGTCTGCCTGAGCTGAA
>JAQQSW010015452.1:0-11884 GCA_028646575.1 Pseudocheirus occidentalis | reverse complement strand
TTTCCACAAAAAAGGATTCTAGAGTTTTATTGCTGGTCTTATTTTGCTTCCTTTTCTTCATGTTGGCCAGTCAATTAATTGGTTGGGTTTTTTTAGCTCTGTGAAACTCTGCTTCCAGGGGGGAAAGCTCTGTTCCAAATGGCTGGGGTTTTCCCAGCTGCTGGAGCTATTAGGGGGTGTTTCAAGTCCCCCCAGCTTTGGCTTGCTGAAAGCACACCCCAGGACCACCACCCAAGACCACGATCCGGATTCAGGCCACTCAACACAATAGCACTTGGCCCTCATCAATTGATTCAGCCCCCCTGCAGAGTCCGCAGGCCAGGGGTTTTGAACCACCCTGGTGGGGACCACCACCAGTTCCAGCAGTTCCCTTCCCCCACTGCTTCCTTGCCCCAGGGGCAGATTGGCCGAACTGCTTTTCATTCCCCAAATTAATTTTCAAAGTTTCACTTTCACTAACCTCTCTGACTTGGTTTGTGAGATTTGAAGATTCCCTCAGGCAGATGCTTTAGATCTTCTCTGAAGTAGACTCAAGCTGCGGCTTGGGAGGCTCAGCTCCTCCTGGCCGCTCTGAGGCCTGGCCTGGCCACGGCTGCGGTTTTGGGCTGGGCCGGTCTCTGCTCTGGTGTGAGCTGCCCCTCTCCCATCCCTGTTCCTCACGCCTTGGCAGATGTGGAGGTGCTGGAGGCCGTAGATCCTCTCCTCTGCAGGCTGGCTGTGGCGTGGCGGGGCTCGGCTCAGCTCAGCCCAGCTCCTTCTCACCGCCCTGGGCCTGGTCCCTGTCTCGGCTTCAGGCTGGGCTGGCCTCCGCTCCCTGCAGCCGCAATGAATCCCTGTTGCCGAGCTGCCTTCAGCTAGAGAAGTGTTTTCTGTATTTTTGTGAGTCTGAGAGTCCTAGTCTTTCCTAGACTTTGTCTGGGCTCATATTTTATGGGTGTTTAGGGTGGCGATGTGGAAGCTGCGGGACCTTGCTTCTTCTACGCCGCCATCTTGGCTTTGTCCCCCTAGACTGTATTTATAATAAATACTTACTCAGCACCTACTATATACAAAGCACTTTCTCTAGGTCAGAGATATAAAATGTAGACCCTCTCCTCAAGAATTTTTACACTGCAGGATGAGGGGGGGAAGCTAATAAAACAACTTTTATAATCACGCATTATAGTGAATTATGTCTGTAACAAGTACCAAAGGAGGTACAAAGGGCTAATGTTTTTCAGAAGAGCAGAGATTTTACCTAAGGTTATAAGAGAAAGTAATGCAAAAGACTTGAGGAAGGTCTTGAAGGATAAGTAGGAGGTTAACAGGTAGAGATAAGATAGATTGCATTTCAAGTAAGAAATTGATACAGAGATGTAGGATTAAGAAAGTACAAGAAATAAAGATCCTGAACTGGTCTCATGGAGAAAAAATGGTTGGAAAGCTAGTCTGAAGTTATTAAATATATCTATTAAATTACGTGCACATGCACTACCTATATGCTTCACTGGCATCCATGGTGTGAAGAAATTAAAAATGCAGCCCCAAACAAGATGGGTGGACCCTGCTGTAGAAGATCTATGGAAGGACATGATGAAGGTAAAAAGGATTAAAAATGTGTATAGGTTGAGATCTACAGGTTGAAAAATGCCTACCTACAACTGGAGGAAGAACCCACAACAAATGGATCATAGATAAAATGTCCATAACATCCTGATAACCATAATAACTTTCTTTTTCTGGAATGAATTAAAGGATAAACCTCCAACTTACCACTGTCGACCATTAGTATGTAATGGTAAATAAGGTCTGTATTTCCTGTATGGAGCGTTCCTAACCATATAATCCACTGATTCCAGAAGATCAATCATACTGAGGTACTATCAAAACAAAAACAAAACAGTAATTGTCTGATCATTTGCATAAAGATAAGCCCTAAATTTTATTCTGCAGATGCCAAGCAAATTTCCCAAATGAGCACATCACTCTCCACTAAGGTCCTATGCTCTATCAAGCAAACTCAGGGTTCCAAAAGGTGTGCTTGGAGAAGACAAGTTCTGCTATGTTCCACCAAACTAAAAAGGCTGTAAGTAGAGGTCCAGCATTGTATGGCACACCTGATATCTAAGGACCCACACCAAGCTAAGTTTATAAAAATTTACCATCAAAAGGATGGCTAAGTAATTAATTTTCCGATCACTTACAAAGAGTTTTTTAATCTGCATAAAGAGAATAACCCCCACCAGTAAAATCATGTGCCTCTGAAGTGTAGGTATCATTAAAGCCTAGTGGAACAGAAACAGAACTACAACTCCTCATTAGATCACTTAGCCTTCCTCCTCAATTTCCCAGAACCTAGCCTTATAATCCCACCCAGAACAAACAGCTGGTCTAAACAAGGAGAGAACTTCTTCAAAACACTTCTAACTGCATGGCTTCTCCCTATTATCAAAGGTCCAATATTCAGTATTTTCCAAGTGTTACTACCTTTAAAAGGTTCAAAACATACATTTTTTAAAATCCCAACAAATTAATAAAGACAAAATTTTGTTTTGAATCCCTAGAAACTTTCATTAATAGCTAGGAAAAGATGAATATGCACTTTGCTATAATCCACCAAGATCTAGCTTTTAAGAAAATATTCCAGAGGGGCAGCTAGGTGGCGCAGTGAGTAGAGCACTGGCCCTGGAGTCAGGAGTACCTGAGTTCAAATCCGGCCTCAGACACTTAACACAAAAGCTAGCTGTGTGACCTTGGGCAAGTCACTTAACCCCAACTGCCCTCAAAAAAAAAAAAAGATTCCAGGGTGGCTAGGTAGCACAGTGAATAGAGCACTGGCCCTGGAGTCAGGAGGACCTGAGTTCAAATCCAGTCTCAGACACTTAACACAAAAAACTAGCCATGTTACTTTGGGCAAATCACTTAACCCCAATTGCCCTACCTTCTCCCCTCCAAAAAAAAAAGATTCCAATAATTAATGATTTATTGAGTCTCATTTTTTAAAAATATAAGAAAACATTAAATTTCTATGAAATATTCAAAATATCCAAAGCTAAATTCAAAATGAAAAAATACGAAGGCAAGGATTCTACAACTGATTAAAAGCAAAGAAATACCCAACTACCTCTTACCTGAGGTTTGGTCAATTCAATAGCAATGTTCTGTACTTCTATATTACAATCAAGTTTGGGTGTTTTGAGTTCAGTTTCTGCATGAGGATTCATATAGAGCTTTGCAGAGGCAGACACTGGCCTGAAAACTTTAATAATATGTAAAGTCGTAAGATATTTATACCATTGTAAGTAAGCTTTTGGAGATAATAATATGGAATAAAATGTTTAAGTGATACTCAGAATACCAAGAAGAAAATTACAAAAATAGACTACCACCATCCTCAAAAAGCATCTACGTACCTTCTTTATTTACATATGACCCTGACACTAAGCATAATACAACAAACTATTTTGTAGTAAACCACAGGAAAAGGAAAAAACAGTTCTGTGGCTTCAAATCCCAGGCACACTGGATAAACCCCCCTGTGGAAAAACTACAGGAAAAAAAAGAAAAGTCACATAGGATAGGCCTGCAATGTTCATAATTGGAGAATATACATACTGATGAGATCAAGATGCATCTTAGTGTATGAATGACTCCAAATGGAAACTATATAAACCTACATATAATTTATTCAATTTTCTATTTTGATATCAACTACCACTTTGTCATTTACTGTTTAACTGTTCATTGCATAAGTTCTATCCAAGAGGAAATAATTAATAAAGCAGAATTCAAGTCAATCTTCTGTAAAACTCACAAATAGAATCATTTAAAAAAAACGGGTAATATAAATAAATCCTTGAAAAATTAATTCAAGAAAGAAAACAGCATTTAAAAGATATGCTATAAAATGGGTTAACTACTAACTTATTTAGAAGTTAACTATATGTGACAATTCATTATTTTAAATATCCTATCCTACTGACAATTTGCTTCCTTCAGGCATCTTGCCAAAGTTGCTAAAGTCAAATAAAAAGTTAAACAAACAATAAGCATATCTACAGAATAGCACTTCATTAGTAATCAAAATATAGAATTCTTAAAAAGGAAATTATAAAATTCTTAAAAGGAATTCTTAATACTTAATATTCAAAATAAAATTTCATTTAAAAAATTGTTTACTAGCTATTTTTCACTCAGCAGAAAATTCATAATATAAATCATCATATAGTTAAATTTTGAATAAAGTTCAGAGTTTTCTAATCTGGGAACTCTTTAAGGCTGATCTCTCTGGTTTCTCCTTTTTTTTTTTTTTTGCTTTTTGGAGGGGCAATTGGAGTTATGTGACTTGCCCAAAGTCACATAGCTAAGTAAGTGTGTCAAGTGTCTGAGGCCAAATTTGAACTCAGGTCCTCCTGACTCCAGGGCCAGTGCTCTATTCACTGCACTACCTAGCTGCCCCCTCTGGTTTCTTCTTTAAAGGTAAACTTGAAACTGAGAAAACCATAGGCATTTTTCATTTTAAAAAGCAAAAGGAGAGATTTTTCAGTATAGTCTGGTGTTAGATAATATGTTTCAAAGTTAAAAAGAGATGGTACTAAAGACAGTGAGTCTGTCAGGGTCTACTTTTAGTCCTACTCTTTTAGTTTCCAAGAATGGAAACCCTTAGAAATGTCACCAGTAATCATCTAGTACAACCCATTCCTGAACAATCCTCTCTATTGTGAAGTGGTCATCTAGTCTCTGCTTCAAGTCTTCCAGGGAGTTGGGGGGATGGAGGGAGTACAGGGAAGCTGTCAGTTGTAGACCCATCCTCTGGTCCTCCCTAAGACCAGGAAAGTCTTAGAGACCTTCAGGACTATGCATCGAGTCGACAGCTTCTGAGCCGAGCCTGTGCATCTGAGCCTGAGTGTCTGGCTCCTCTCCTGCTCAACTGTAATAAGCCAGTATGTGGAAAAACTGGATTACTGAGCCCTCCAAAAAACTGGGAATTGGTTTCTCTGCCTGAAAGCAGACCCTCTTCTTCTGTTCTTCTATCTCCTCCATACCCTCTTTAGAGAAAGAAAAAAAAAGATAGAGGAATAGTATTAGGTAGGGGGTTTGAGAGATTCACTATAGTAGTGGTCAAGTATTGGCTACCATAATCCCCTCCTCCAGTTTTTTCTCTGAAATATTATTACTAGCCTTAAAATGTCATAATCAGATTCTCCATTCCAGCTATCCTTGGCCCTCTGCCCCATTTGCTTTCCTTTGATAACATTCTTCTGTTCTTTTTCTCCATGTTCCCAACCTAGACAAAGGACACTTGCAAAAAAGAGACTTGTAAAGAGTCAGATGGATTTACAATAAGCCCTCTTTCCTCAGGAATGTTGATTCGGAGAGCAGTCTCCTCTATGGCAGTGAACTCTCTTCCACTTTTCAGTGATGGAGACTGTTCCCATTTGACCAACCCTTCTCTTTGCCTAGAGGCAGAGCCCTCACTATCTAGCTTTTCCTTGTTGCTATTCTCCAATTCAGGGAATCCCTGGGGTACAAAAGGATCAGTACTTGGGACTGTAGTAGAACAATCCTGGGACTGTAGTAGAACTCATGGTTGCTGATTTCAAGAGGAGGCCTTATAACTCACAGATGGCCCTAAGTCATGGTCTTTCTAACTCAAATGAAAAATACTCAAGTCCTACACTGTAAGTCATTTAGGGCAAGACTGTAGAGCAGGTAGGAAAATGAGAGAAGTCAGGGTAGGAAGGAGCAGAAGAGTCCTCAAGGTATCTCCTACTGATAAGCAACAGATTGTTCTAGGATACTGCTACAGATTAATTCAATTAAATGTTTATTAAGCACCAAGAAAAAAACTGCTGTATTGAAGAAGCTATGTCATTTATTATCTGGAGAAAATATAACATTATATAAATGGATTGATTAGGCAATTAATACAAAAAGTAAGAATTTAAGCCTTAATGACAAAGAACCGATAGTGAAATATACCTCCCTCCTTTTGGCAGAAGGATGGCGAATCACCAGTGTGGAGAAAGGCTTACAATTCATATCATGCATGGCCAATGGGATGGGTTGTTTTGTTTAGGTGGGTCAGTCACTGGGAAGTGACATCTACATCCTTTTGCAAAGAATCAGTAAAAAAAAAAAAATTTATTAAAGGGAAAAAAGTGTTTTGCCTAGTAGGTACCTAGAAAAAACTTTTAATAGAAAAAATTAATCATTTATTCCTTAATAATTAGTTCTAATCCAAATAATCAAAATTTTAATGTCCAAATGTTGACCCATTTTTATAAAGCTAAGATATGATAAAAAAAAAAACCTCAGCTTTTCACTCCACTTTACCTCAACTACTACCCATAACTATGTTTAGAAGACATATAGGAAAAATATAAAGTCTCACATTCTAGCAAAAATACAAGATTAATTTAAGCATTACTTACCATACTGATAGTTTGGAGATCCACTGCTACTACTACTACTGGAAGGGATTCCACTTTTCAAATGATCCTAACCAAAGGAAAAAAATTCAAAAAAATCAAAGCAAAAGAAATATATAAATATGTATATGTATATCTTATATCCTTTGTCAAATATATATAAATACATATTATATATATATATATATTAAAAGGAAAAGATGAAATTAGAACCTTTTCTAAACTTAAAGACTGAATTATAACTCGCCATTCTCCATTTTAGCACTTTTACTTAAAACTTTATTCTCCTTTTTACAATCCAATGAAACAAATGACAAAAGCAATTTGCATATTCATATTTTGTTTCAAGAAGTAAAGAAGTTGCTCTAAAATAATCTTAAAGACTTAGGAGTACATTTTAAAAAACTAAATACTAATAGAATAGAATTTTCCTTTGAATTCAAAGAGCTATATTTTAAAAGCATTGATGGAGAGTACATGTTAAGTTCTCAAAAATAATACTTCCTAGTCATTACAATTAAGACATACAGGACCACAGATTTAAAATTGAAAGGGTAATTTTAGAGCATAAATATATGGAAAATGAGGCTGTATCAGTTTGATTCTTATCTGCAAAAGAAAATGTAGACAAATTCATACACAGTACTATTCACTTTTTTCCATTAAGTAAACAGTTCTAAGTAAAATGTGCACTCAATAAAATTATATTTTTCAATTTCACCCAATAATTTTAGAAACAGTAGTGAAAACACTAGTACTTTATTAATAAAGCTGGACATCTAACCAAGGTTAGACACCTCAGATCTGAAATAGTATAATTTTTGTTTACAATAACTATTTTCTGATTAGAAGAAATTATGATATGAAAAAATCCCAATGCTGTTTCTTTATACTTTTTAATTAGTATTTCTAAGTAAAAATTATCCTGTTACTAAATACTTTTCAAAATGAATATTTTTTGTTAATTTCTTTCCAAATTGGCCAAAAAATCTTAAAGATATTTATGAAACTTAGTATCAAGAGTGTAAGTCCTTTCTTTACAAATGTAGATCATAGACCCTTTGAATGGTGAATCTATAAGAGATACTAAGGTCAAGAAATTTATCGCTCTGAATCCAACCCAATGATGTGTTTAGCTGGGTTGGTCATCGAACAAAAACACACATGGATGGGTTAGGATCCACACTGCTTCAATGAGATCTGAGAGCTACTGATGTATTTAAGTTTTCAAGCACATATCTGGACAATAAATGCATAAAGTGAATTACCAATATCTGTTCCTTGGATCCCCGGTAACATGTAGTGCAGTTTACATTCCAATAGGCACTAAGACTATCAAGGCGTACAAGCTATTAAAAAAAAAATTAATGTTACAACCAATAAGAACACTGTCTTTCCCTGAGAATTGTTTTATCCTTGAAAAAGGTATAAAAGAAATTTTAAAATATTCTATTCAATTTATACTTAGAAAATTTTTATGGAAAACATCATATGAAGGAAATATAAGAACACAGAACTCTGGAGCTATTAAGGGAATACAATTAACACACTGAGAAATTAAAATCCTGAGAAGCTAAGTGATTATCTCAGCCATAGAGAGAACGAAAAAGCCAGTAGTAGAATCCAGATTTCTGGCTTTCACATTCCATTAGCCCATTCTATTAAACCAAGGTATTGTCAAGAGAAGAAATAGACTTTCCTATAGTAGGAAATGAGAAAATTCATCTCTAATGCATTACCTTGTATATGATCTTTGCAGCTTCATTTAATATACATGGAGTCCAATTTTCATTAGCAGTCTAAAAAAGGAAAAGGAAGACAAAATTAGAATTTGAAAAGATATTCTGAATGACAAAATGCATAACATGAATGTTTTGCTCAAAACAAAAAACAAAGGAACCTAAAAAAATGACAGATTCTTTTCTGAAGAATATAACTTTATTGTCATTTAACAGAAAAAAAAAAGAAAATGAAATAGCTGAATTTTCTGCGTTATTTTAACCAGTTCATAGTTTATTGCATTTTAAAATGTTTATTAGGGGAAAATTTAATCAGATTTACTTCACTTAATCTTGCCTGGAAAACCATTACTGAGAGGTGATTTAATATCAGTTGGTTATATGAAAACATATATAATGTGGTCTTAAAAGTTCTTAGCATTAATAAGCTAAAAAAAAATAAGCTATTTATTCCACTAAAGAAGAGAAAAATTAGAAACTCCACTATCTACTTTACAGAGAAGTCAATTATTACATTTTCTCCACTGAAAATGAGTCTTTTTCAAGAACACCTATACATGTGAAAGGGAATACTGATGTAAGAAGGAGTACATAAAAGAGGAAAAGGTAAGAATCAAGAGGACAGGTAGTAGAGTTAGCATTGGAAAGAATGGAGTTATTACCCTGAGAAAGGGGGAAAGAATGAGAAGATAGGTGAGGAGGGCTGAGAAACACTATCCTGAAGCATAAGTAGGACACAAAGTCATCAGGTAAAAATAAAAATAACAAAAATACTGGATTGACAGATTTAGAAGAAGGGGAAAGATTTCAAACAGCCATTGTATAATGAAATTCAGTGAAGAGATTTGGAAGGGGTTGCTGACCAAGTTAAAGGGTCCAGCTAACGTTTGATAGCATGAATTTGCTGGTTCAATGAGAAACAGACATTTAAAGCCTAACTTTGACCTTCACAATTCTAGCACAAAATAAAAAGATTCAAGACTTACCAAATCTATTCATATAATTATTTTTTAAAAGATATTTTACAAATAAATAGAAACAAAATATTATGTAAATAAACTACTCTCATGGTGACTAGATGAACCACAAAAAATCTCCTAGAATCAATGAAGCTGTAGCCTAAAAGCATAATTTTTCCTTGGTGGCACCTCAAAGCCAGAGAAAACCAGTTAAAGAAATATGAATGTAATTAATCACAATAAGTTCTTTTCACAACGCTTACCATGCCCCTTGATACTGTTCACAATTACAAACTAGTGAAACACATACTGCAAAGAAAATAGTCTAATGTACCACTGCAAAAAAATGAAGGAGTGAATAGGAAAGTAACTGAGAAAGAAGAGAACATCAGTAAACATATCTATTGAATACATTCACTTAATAAAATTCCTGAATTATACACTGAGTTTTTAAAATGATCACTATTCTGCAAATAAACATCTTTATGAATCACAAATTATCTATCTATGAATCTTCCTAATATGAATATATTTAACAAATTTTTAGACATCTCTATATAAGTGCCATAATTTTAAAGATATCTATAGAGTTTGCAGAACTGTTTCTGTTCTTCGAAAAATCTACTGGTATTGTAGAAAGCATCTAGATTTGCTTTTTATTTCAGATAAATGTATCACCCTCTCTATTAAACAAAAAAGGTAATAGTTTCATATTTCTTGTATAATTAAAACTGAGAACCAATAAGGTAAAATGTATTTTCCTTCACAGGTCAACTACTTTAATATAAACCTCCTGTAAAACAATTCAACAGATTGTGGTTGTTGGGGGTTTTTTGCTATTACTTTCCAATCTATGTCTTCAGTTGAAAGTATATAATTTGATTGTCTCAATAAGTCAGGCTGCAAAAACTGAAAGGGAAATTCTGAATGTACCATTACGCTAAAATATCACATCACTCACAAAGTTATAAACTTCATTGCTATAAAGAGTTTACTTTAATAATTAGCTTTTGATTGTTAAACTGTAAGAAACCTGAGTGACTATTTCGTTTGGTTTAATATTCCCAGAGCCTAGAACAGTGGCCAATACATAGCAGGAACATAATAAATGCTTGATTATTGATTTAGAATGATAATAGATAATTTTATTATTTTTAATTTTATTAAATGCAACACTTATAAAAGCCAACTCAATTTTTCAGAAAAAATAATTAACATGACAGAATTTTTCATTTAATATTCTAGAATTTAAAAGGGTAGTGGTCATAAATATAAATACAGTCACAGTAATCAGCAGGCTCTATAAAAATACATCCTCTGTCTTTATAATAATATTTTAGACATTCCATAAAAACTGCTGAAATAAAATCGACATTACCAAAAGACTAAGTTCTCCCAATGTCACTCCCAATGAAAGCGGTCTCTTTGGATCAGTGACCTATCAGGGAAAAAAATAAAATTTGCAATGAAATGCACAACACTCCAGAACAGAATAAGAGTGTGTGTGTGTGTGTGTTTGTGTGTCTCATGTGTATATATATTAAAATGTATACACATACACACACACACATATATATTTATATATACATATGCACACACACATATAGATACACATACATACACATACAGATAGAGAGAGAGAGAGAGAGAGAGAGAGAGAGAGAGAGAAAGAGAGAGAGAGAGAGAGAGATAGCCATTATCTTTTTTTTCCCCTATCTAGCCTGCTGGTCAAAGCTTAAATCTACAAAGAAATCACTAAAAGGGCAACTTTTTATAGATTTTTAGGTGGCAAGGAGATGGGAGGAATACATACTTTAACTTTAAAGTATAGAGTGGAACATTATAAATAGTAATGAAGAAAAAACACAATTCTCCAGGTTTGTGAGTCCAGTGTTGGGTTCAGTTAAAGTGGGTAAAGGGCATTTATTACCTACATTTTTGTCTCAGTAACCTTAAACATCTCTCTCAATATTCACTTATGTAAGCAACTAAAATATGCTTTCTTCATACTTTCTAGAGCTTGAGCACTTGAAATTTTTCTTGCATTATGAAACATGTTACCCAATTTTTTAATGACCTGAATAATGAAAGATGCTAATTTATTCTAAATGTTAGTTTCAGGAAAAACTGAATTTTTTTCTTATACAAAACTAAGGGAAAATTGTGAATTTTATTTATTTAAAAATCCAATGATAACAATCACATTTAACACAAGAGTTTTATAACTGCATTTAATGCAACCTATGCTCAAATAAAAGCTATTTTTTTCTTTTTATTTTTTATATAATAAATTTTATTTGTTTCTTGTTTACATCATTCATTTTCATAAGATTTTTGAATTACAAATTTTCTCCCCGTCTTGCCCCTACCCCAACCCCAAAACAACGATTCCACTGTACAGCCCCTCCCCTGGTCTGCTCTCTAACTTTCTGGTAGGGCAGGGAGGGTCTCCCTACCCCAGCCCCTGTGTATCTTAATTCCTAGTTGCAGGTACTGCAAAGCTTTAAACTCTAGATTCTTTCGATTCCTCCCTTGTCACCAACCCCACGGAAGGACAACCAATTCAATACAAGCTGTGTAGGTGTGATTATACACAACATCTTCATAGTGGACATATTGTAACAGTGATCATATGTTCCTCCTTCATATCCCTCCCCCACCCGTTCTGTTCTCTACCCTGTCCCTGTCCCTTTATTTTAGTGTGAGCATCCAACATCCCCCCCCCCCCCCGCAGACCTTGCCCTCCCCTCTTTCATCCCCATGCCGCCTACTCTCT
>JAQQSW010015451.1:0-11885 GCA_028646575.1 Pseudocheirus occidentalis | reverse complement strand
AATCTAGGTGATTGTCTGGCAGATTCAGGAGGGAGCTGGGACCAGGGAAGAGGATCCAGGGAATCAGAGAGACCACCCAGAGTCAAAATGAAGAAAAGGCCTCCCCTTGGACTAAACTGAGGTTCAGACCTGTAGAGAAAATCTTGCATCATTTAATGAACTTTCTCCCTCAAGGGACTTCTCCCTATCCACTGATACTTTGCTTGGACTCCTTTCTCAGAATTTAGTATAGTCCCACCCCAGTGTCTCTGAACCCTACTTGGGATGAACAAATCAATTTCCCAACCTCCTTTATTCCCATACATCTAAACCTAAACTCCATATCCATTGACCTTTCCACTCTGTCCTCTGGAATACCTGTTTCATGATTTTAAACATTTTAAACTTTTTCCTTCTTCACTCCTTCCACATTCTGGTACTCACTGAGACCTGGCTCACTCCAAATGACAGTGCTACCCTGATGACTCTTTTTAGCAGTGGCTATACTTTTTCTCACACAGCCAACTCACTGGTTATAGTGGAATCATAATACTCTTTGGTCCCCATTGCTACTTTCAGATTCTTCTCTTCCACCATTACTTAGCAAATTCTTCTCTGAAGTTCATGTTATCCAAATTTATCACTCAATTTAGATACTGTCTGCTGATTTTCCTTCACTCCTCAATGAGTTCAGTGGCTGGTTTATAGTCTTTCTCTCCTTTCCAATTCTTTTTTTGCTTTTTGGAGGCAATTGGGGTTAAGTAACTTGCCCAAGGTCAAATGGCTAGTTTTTGTGTTAAGTGTCTAAAGTCGGATTTGAACTCAGGTCCTCCTGACTCCAGGGCTGGTGCTCTATTCACTGCGCCAGCTAGCTGCCCCCTAACTGCCCTCTCTCCTCTCCAATTCTTAACCTCATTTAAGAGGATGTCAACATACATCCTGATGTTTATTGAAATATCCTGCCTTCTCAGTTCCTCAGTCTACTTAGTTTCCATGACCTACCCCTCCATTCTACCTTAGTTACACACAGAGATGATCATACCCTTCATTTCACCATCCCTCATAAATGTTCTGCTTCCATATTCATGAATTCTCAAATCCCTTTAGCAGTTCGCAATTCTATCTTTGCCTTTGCTCTACAGCCCTTAACCCTGTTCTTTATCCTCACAGACACCTCCAATCTCCCCATCTCTCAGTGCTTTCCAAGGCCCTCATTCCTGTTCTGGCTTTACTCTCCTCCCTTCCCAATCCCCAACTCCTTGAGAGACAGTGTTCCATACTGGATAGAACGTGGGAAATGGAGTCAAGAGGGTATGAGTTCACATATGACCTCAGATGCCTAGGGCTTCGTGGCAGAAGCATTTTGACTTTCCAGCATGTCTTCCTCTCTATCATGCCCATACTTTCCCTTATCTTAAATCTCAGCCTCCCAATGATCCACTATTTACTGGCTCCTCTGCTCCGTACAAACATCTCCCCATCCTTAAAAAACCCTTACTTGAGTCTGCTGTCCATACAACTGTCCTTCTTTTCTCAGCTTAAGTCTCTGGAAAAAAACCTCTGGGACTCATTGCCTCTACTTCTTTGCCTCTCACTTTCTTTTAAACCCTTTGTAATCTGGCTTCTGGCCCTTTCATTCAACTGAAATCACTCTTGTCAAAGTTAACAATTTAATTGCCAAATTAATAGCCTTTTCTCAATTCTCATCTTCTTGACCTCTCTCTTGATCATATCCTCATGGACATTTCTCTTCTCTGGGTTTTCCTGATTGCTGTATTTTGGTTTTCTTTCTTCTTGTCTTTCCATTTCTTCTGAGTTTCCTTTAATGGCCCTCCATTCGTATCATGCCCATTGACAAGGTATGGGCTCCAAAAATCTGCTCTGGGCCTTTTTTTACTTTCTATACTGTATCATCACTTCCATAGGTTTAATGATTATTTCTATACAGATAATTCCCAGATACACATATCTAGTTCTTGGCTCTCTCCTGAGCTATGATCCACAGATTGAGAACCACTGCTCTAATGGATGAGCACCCCCTCTGTTTACATTACATTTACATTATAATTCTTTGCCATTACAAAAGGAGCTACAATAAATATTTTTGTGCTTGTGGGTTCATTTTTCTCTTTGATATTTTAGGGCATAGACTTACAAATGGTATCAGTGGGTCAAGAGGTGTCCGCAGTCTAAAACTTTCTCGGGCATAGTTCTAAACTGCTTTCTACAATGATTAGAGCAGTTCATGGTTCCACCAATAGTGAATTAGCACGCCTGTTTTCCCACAGTCCTTCCTGCATTTGTTGCTTTACTTTTTTGTTGTCTTTGCCAATTTGATGGGTGTGAGGTGGTAATTAAGGACTGTTTTAATTTGAATCCCTCTAGTTATTAGTGATTAGAGCATTTCTTCATGTGGTCATTGATAGCTTGGTTTTCTTTCTCTGAAAAGGATGTATTCATATTCCTTGACCATTTATCAATTAAGGAATGACTGGATGGAACATTCTGGACAAAAACAAAGGTAGAAATGCAATGTTTGAAAGATGGCACATAGTTCATGTCAGTTGGACTGTCTGAGCAATTCTTCAATATGAGAAATGCAGATGAAAACAACTCTGAAGTTTTGCTGCATTGGTAAAGATAATAAAAAATGCCAAGTCACTATTGGAGGAACTGTAGGAAGACAGGCATATATAGGGTTTTTAAAAAAAATTTTTGTAATGGTTCATTAGCTGATATTTACTGAGGAATCATACATTTCTATGAGGAAGCCTTGGGAAATGATGAAGTGAACATTACACTATTAGCAACTGTTTGGTCAACTGTTGTTTAAAAAGAATATTTTGATGACTATATTTCAACATAATGGGTTTCTTTTGTAATTCTGTGTATTTTATTTTATGCATTTAAAAAATTATTCTGAGAAGAAGTACATAGGCTTCATCAGACTGCCCAAGGGGTCCACAACACAAGGTCAAGAGCTCCTGTTCTATAGTCTCCTTCTTCCATTTGGACGCTGTACGGGATATCCTTTATGACCATGGGGAGTACCTTGGGAGAATATACATCTTCTTATTTTCTCTCACACTTGACATTTATAATGACTATGCTGTTGAAGAGAGTTTTTACTGGGGTTTCATCTATCAAGGAATCTTATGCGATTTTAACATATGTGTGAGCAATTCCTCCTTGGAGGCAAATAAAGCCTATTCTTTTTTCCCCCCAGAGAATACAAATGATCTTCTGGTTACTGCTATATGATTCTGAGTCTCAGAACATCATAATATCTGGGAACAGCGTGATACAGTGGAAGGAGGAAGTTAAGCAGTGGAATAGATACAGAACTGGAGTTGGAGCCTGGAAGATTTGAGTTCAAATTCTGTCTCAGATATTCACTAGCTGTGTGACCCTTGGTTAGTCACTTTACCTTTCAGCCTCAGTTTCCACATATATAAAATGGGGATAACAAATAATACCTTACAGGATGTGGAGATCAAATAAGATAACATAATAAAACTTTACAAACCTTAAAGCACTATATAGCTATCGTCATCATCATCATCATCATTGTCATCATTGTCATCGTCATCAGCGTCATCAACATCGTCATCGTCATCATTGTCATCGTCATCAGCATCATCAGCATCATCAACATCATCAGCATCATCCTCACCATCATCGTCATCATCATCATCATTGTCATCATTGTCATCAACATCAGCATCATCAGCATCATCAGCATCATCATCATCAACATCATCATCAGCATCATCAGCATCATCATCGTCATCATTGTCATCGTCATCAGCGTCATCAACATCGTCATCGTCATCATTGTCATCGTCATCAGCATCATCAGCATCATCATCATCAGCATCATCCTCACCATCATCGTCATCATCATCATCATCGTCATCATTGTCATCATCATCAGCATCATCAGCATCATCAGCATCACCATCAGCATCATCAGCATCATCACCGTCATCGTTGTCATCGTCATCAGCGTCATCAACATTGTCATCGTCATCATTGTCATCGTCATCAGCATCATCAGCATCATCAACATCATCATCAGCATCATCAGCATCATCATCGTCATCATTGTCATCGTCATCAGCATCATCAACATCGTCATCATCATCCTCACCATCATCGTCATCATTGTCATCGTCATCAGCGTCATCAACATCGTCATCATTGTCATCGTCATCAGCATCATCAGCATCATCAACATCATCATCAGCATCATCCTCACCATCATCGTCATCATCATCATCATCTTTATTTTTTTTTTTTGAGGGCAGTTGGGGTTAAGTGACTTGTTTGAAGTCACACGGCTAGTAAGTGTGTCCAGCATCTGAGTCTGGATTTGAACTCAGGTCCTCCCGACTCCAAGGCCAGTGCTCTATTCAGTGCACCACCTAGCTGCCCCTGTCATCCTTATTCTTTAGAATCAAAGTACCTAAGATCAAATCTCACTTGAAGGACCTGAATTCAATCCCATTTCTGCTACTTACCATATGTGTTACCTTGGACAAGTCACTCCATCTCTCTGGGTCTTAGTTTACTCATCTATAAAATGAAGGGTTTAGGTTAGATGCTTGCTAGTTTTGGGGTGGAGGAGGAAGAGAATGGATTCCTAATGGTTCCCAGAGGACATCAGCATGAGGTCACCCATAAAAGGATAATGCAAAAGGACGTTCCAAATTTGGGGCAGCAGAGAGCCATAGCTGAGGTTATCAGATGGATAATAGATAATAATCAACCAGGAGTTCTTAATCTGGGGTTTGTGAACTTTTTTCCTTCTAAATTTATTTATTTTTAGTTTACAACATTCAGTTCCAGAAGCTTTTGAGTTCCAAATTTTCTCCCCCTCCTTGCTCTGCCCCCTCCCCCCAAGATGGCATGTAATTCAATATAGGTTCTACACATACCTTCACATTAAAGATATTTTCACAATAGTCAAGTTGTAAAGAAGAATTATAACCAATGGAATGAACCACAAGAAAGAAGAAACAAAACAAAATAAAAAAAGAGCAAATAATTTGCTTTGCTCTGTGTTCAGACTCCACAGTTCCTTCTCTGGATGTGGATAGCATTTTCCATTGTGAGTCTTTTGGAATTATCTTAGAACCTTAAATTGCTGAGAAGAGTCACGTTTATTAAAGTTAGTCATCTCAGAAACAATGTGTCTGTAATTGTGTATAATGTTCTGGTTCTGTTCCCCGCATTCAGCATCAATTCATATAAGTCTTTCCAGGTTCTCATGAAGTCTGTCTGTTCCTTATTTCTTATAGTACATTATTCCATTACATTCATATACCACAACTTGTTCAGCCATTCCCATATCCATTGATGAATATCCACTGGATTTCCAACTCATTACCGCCACAAAAAGAGCTGCTATAAATATTTTTGTATATATGGGTCCTTTTCCCATTTGTATAATTTCTTTGGGATACAACCCTAGAAGTGGTCTTTCTGGGACAAAGGTTATGCACATTTTTACAGCCCTTTGGGCATATGAACTTTTTTTTATAAGAGACATTTTGATAATTAGTTCAGTGTAATCGTTTTCTTCTGCACTGCTCTGTATTTTATTTTACATATTTGAAAACATTACTTTAAGGGGTGGCTAGGTGGCACAGTGAATAGAGCATAGGCCCTGTAGTCAGGAGGACCTGAGTTCAAATCTGTCCTCAGATACTTGACACACTTACTAGCTGTGTGACTTTGGGCAAGTCACGTTTAACCTCAACTGCCCTCCAAAAAAGCAAAAAAAAAATTGAGAGTGGATCTATTGGTTTTGTCAGACTGCAAAAGGGGTCCCAGAAAAGGGGACCTCAGAAGTCATCTGGGATTTATGAAGTAATTTGCCACAGAAGAGAAACCAGTATGAATGGAACCTTGATGTTAGGACTGCAAGTGATGCTCTGGGGAATATTTAGTATGTCATGTGGGAACTGGAGGTATTCTATACAATTCACCTTTGGCAGTGCATCATATTCTTTGATTCTTATTTTTTCTTTTTATTAAAACTTTCTTATGTACTATATTACATTATGGCCAACATATCTGCAGGTGTGAAATTAAAGTTGGTCTCCTTAGGATATCTAATTAAGAGATTTCTACCAAATTTTCTGGGGGGGGGCTTGAACCCTACCAAATGATACTCCTACCAAATGAACATAGGACCCTTTATGCCATGGGCACCACTGATAAAAAAAGGATTACATAAGTAAAAGATACAATTGCTCTTCTCACGGAGTTTCTAGTTATTGGGGAGATAGAACAAAGACACATTCCTTTCTTTTCTCTGGAGGGGGGCTACTAAGATCTATTAAGGGCTGAATCACTGATGGAGTATTAGATGTGACAGCATGAAATGATGCCACAAGGTATGTAAGAACACTTTGCATGCCTTCAGACGCTATATCAATTCAAGCTGCTCCTACTATTGTTGTCATGATAGCTCAGTGGAAGGATAAACAGCTCTTATGTTTAGTTATGGGACATTATCTTTCCTCTTCTCACTCATTCAGAGACTGTCTAATTGTGAGTAAAATTACCTGGGGTTTGAATCGGAAAATTTTTTCTATTCCCAGGAAACTAATTTTTTAGTCACACATTTCTAAGAAGGAATCAACTACGAGTCACAGTGGAAAGCAGGAAATGAATGATTGCTGATGATCTCACTGAACCAAGTGACAAGATGGTCATTGATGGTCATTCACTGCCCTGTTTCTGTTTTGTGTGTTAATGAGGATCACATACATGTGATTTTCTAAATGAATGGTAACTGTCCATTGGGATTTATAACCAGATAGCCTTGTATGTGAAGTAATAAACCACTAGATGTCAGTATTTTCCCATATTTTTCTCATCTTTGCTTCCATTTAAAAGGTTGTCCCTGAATATATCATAAGAGGATAATAAGCTAGAAGTGACTGGTTCCGTATTCATGGTGCCACATTCTGTCATAGTCGCCTGCCCGCTAATCATCTGACGGGTGAAGAAACTGAGGCACAGACAAGTTATGTGACTTCTTCAAAGCTGCACAGAGTCAAGAGCAGAGCTTAGACTAGAAATCAGGTCTCCTCATGACTGGTCCAGAGTTCTTTCTATGCATAGAACAGCCTTTCTAAGAAGAAATACATTGAGGATTAGCAGAGTATCTTGCATGTATTAAATGTTTAATAAATGCTTGTTGGATTGGATCAGAAAATCCCTGAAATATGGGAAAAATTAATGACCATGTGACTCTGCTAATAAGACTTTTGATGATCTTCTGTTATTTTGTTTCTCTTTGAACACTGTACCTGATTCTCTGAGGGGTAGTTTGGAAAGGAAAAGAAGACTGATGATATATCTAAGTCTTTTATTCCCTTTTCTTTTCTCTTCTTCCCTTCCCCCTTCCTTTTTTCTTTTTCTTCCCTTCCCTTTTAATAGGCATTGACTTTGTTGACTGAATAAGTATAGTCAGGCAAAACATTTCTAGACATCAGCTGTGATTGAGAATGCATGTCTTGGGGTGGCTAGGTGGCGCAGTGAATAGAGCACCAGCCCTGGAGTCAGGAGTACCTGAGCTCAAATCCAGCCTCAGACACTTAACACAAAAAACTAGCCGTGTGACCTTAGGCAAGTCACTTAACCCCAACTGCCCTCAAAACCCCCCCCAAAACAAAAACAGAATGCATATCTCATTTTTCAGCTCTAGTCTGTCTAGTCCATTGCCTTTGGTCAAGAGATGGGAGGCATATTATTATATCATTATTCTTCTGAAGCCATGTAATTGGTTGCTGTTGGGAATGGCTATGGAAACATTTTCGAAGCTATTTTTCTTTACATCACTGTGATCATTGTGTAAATCATTTTCCTCTTTCTAATTTAGCTCTACATTTAGTTCATACAAGTTTTTTCCATATTTCTTGGAATTTGTCATATTTGTCATTTTTTATACATGTTTTCCCACCTCCATGACTTTATTCGCACTGTCCCCTTTGCCTGTGATAACCTCCCTCCTTCTCATTGCCTGTTGAATTCTTATCCTACCTTAAAACCCAGCTCAAGTTACAAGTTTTCCCTTTTGATCTCATGTAGAATGTTTGATATTTCTCTCATGTACTTGCTATGTAATATGCGTCAGAGACGTTTCTGTCTGTGCCCAATCCTCTGCTAGACAAAAGGATCCATGAGAACAGGGAGAGTAAGTATTTGCATATAGGACTCTGCAGACTATATAGGTGATTAAAGTTTTTTGAATTTGAATTTATGCTTCTATAGCGGCAACCATACTGGCATACCCAGCATGACTGCTGGCACAGGTTCTTAGATCTGCTTTACTAGGAAAGATAACTGGTTAAGGGGTCAACGATCTTTTTAAATTACATTCACTAGTTCAGGGGAAAAGTCAGCACCCTGAACTTCAGAGAAAATACAAAGAAAATAGAGAAAAGCAGAGAAATAAAGACCAATAGACAGGGCTTCTGTCTGAGAAATTAGCACAGAACTGATAGATCCAACTATTTGACCAACGCAACACATACATAGTTACCAGATAGAGAACCACCAATATCCGGGTGTTTCAAAGCTCGGGTCTCCTTAATGGTTACCCAGAATCTCATCTGGTCAAATCACAAGAACAGTCTTCCAATGAGTGAGCCCCAAAAGAAAATGCTAACCTCTGAGTACATATACCCTTTTTAGAGCCAGAAGGTGTCACAACCCTCCTGACTCAATGCCTAATTAGAAATGAGCAAAAGGTATGAAAGCCTTATTACAAGCAAGTCTCCCCTAAGCAAGCTTCCCTTAATGGGCTCCACATGAAGCCTGTTAAAAATCTTATATCCCATTAATATTACAACTTCCCCCAGCTTTGTCTTGAATGCAGCTCAATAGAAATGTGATGGATACATAATTGAGAAGGGCAACTAAAATGATCAAGGCATAGGGAGGTTGGAGAGCAATAAGGAGGAGAAGGGCCTCTGAACTAAGTGTCATAAAGTCCCCTTTCTCTTCCTCAGAGCCTTACTGACTTATTTAGAAGCTTAGTTACTTGATTTCCCCATTGTGCAAGAGGCAAAAGCAGCTAAGTAAAAGTCAGAATGAGGATTTAGAAGGGAGTTGTTGGAGATATACACTCTGATAACAATAGAAGTGACAGCTTACATCTTGACAAGAGAAAAACTAGAAAGCATAGGCAGGAATGCACATTATAATAACAGATATTCATAGTGAAATTATAGGTAGGGAAGTAAATCATCCATCAAGATTTTCATTTATAATGATTAAATTATTAAAATAAAATGGTTTCCCACTAAGGGAAAATGTTTAATTTTTTAGAAAATTCCCTGCATTCTTCATTGATGATAGACAAAAGGACATTTTGGGGATGGATCATGAGTGATGCTGTCTCATGCCTCTTGGAAGCAGTTATAAATGAATGAATTAAATGAATTTTTTAAAATATTAGTTTCTTTTAAAATTTTAAAATTCATTTTGGACTTAGATACATAAACAAAAAAAAGACAACTTTTCTGTGTATATAGCACAACACAAAAAGATTAAAATTTAAAACCATGAATATCTATTTCACACTGTTTACTTTTTTTTAAACTAACATTGACTACACATGTGTAACCTACATTAAATTGCTTGATTTCTCAATGAGGGGTATGGGGAGAGAGGGAGAGAACTTGGAACTCAAAATTTCTAAAACAAGTGTTAAAAATTGTTTTTTACATGTGATTGGGGAAAATAAAATACCAAATAAATAGTAATAAAAAGAAAAACCATGTAATAAATACTACACATCATTTTTCAAAGCAATTCTGCTTTTCTGTGCTTCCTTCTAAGTATTTTTTTTATGTATTGCTGTGCACTTTACTTTTATGTATCAGTTCTTTCTCTGGGGACAGATAGCATCTTTCTTCATAGGTCCTTTGTAGTTGATTTGAGTATTTATAATACACAGAATGATTTAGCTATTCATAGTTGTTCTTAGAACAATATTACTGTTATTGTATACAACATTCTCTTGGATCTACTCATTTTACTCTTTATTATTTCATACAAGTCTTTCCATGTTTTGCTAAAATCAACCTCATCATTTCTTAGAACACATTAGCATTCCACCATGATCACATACCATGACTTGTTCAGCCATTCCCCAAATGTGGGCATTTCCTCAATTTCCAGTTCTTGACCACCATAAAGAGAGTTGGTATAAATATTTTAAAACATACAAATTATTTTCCTTTTTTCCCCTAATTTTTCCTCAACTCCTTTTATTTGATCTTTAAAATCTTTTTAAAGGTCTTCTAAAAAGTCCATTTGACATTTTTCTTTGAAGTAGGAGTGGCTTTTTAACTATCTTTTTTAAAAAAAACTATCCTCTTTTGAGTATGATCCCAGATCTTCTCTATCCCCATAGTACCTATCTATGGTCAAGTTCTTTCTCCTTTGCTTACTTTTTTTTTTTTTTAGCAACTTATTATTATAGTCAGGCTCTAATCCTGAGGTATGAGGGATAATGACTCAAGTTTCAGGTTTTTCTTACTATTGTTTTCTGAGCTCTGTCTGAGGACCTGACTTTGAGCACTGCTCTCTACTCTGAGCCATGACCAGGGTCCCCCAGTTATGATGTCATTGCAAAGACTCTTGCTCCTTGTGATCCATCCTTCGGTCACAAGCTATAGCTCTATTCTCTGCCCTGGAGCTAAAACCAGGGACTCTGCTCTCCTGTAAGTGTCCATAGCAGCAGAGTCCCTTCCCCTCTGCTACCACACTCACCATTCAGGTGTAAGCTTGTTCCTCCTTATGCACAGCTGCATCCTGAGACTACGTCTGGTCAGCACATCTGGGTCTGGCATCCAGTGACAGCAGAGAGTCCTTCATTAATCCCCAGCTCAGTTATTTGACACTGTCCAAGATATAAAAATTCCTGAAGCCCTGACCCAGCTGCCCCCAGGGTTTGCTGTTTGTTGATTCTGAGATATCTGCCTGGAGGTGTTTGTACTTCAATAGGAGCCAAACCTCTGCCCTGGGAGGTCAAGTCTTTCCCAAGGTCCTCTCAAGTTGTCTTAAGAGGACAATTACTTTATCTTGACTTTTAAGTATTTGTGTGGCTCAAAGTTCACTTGCTTGTGGGAAAATTTTGGAGATTCCAGTATTTCCTGTTTTATTTCACCATCTTCCCAGAATCCTCTTCAAATTAAATTAATTTTAAAAAGCCTAGTTTGCTGGATTTTTTTTCTTAAAATGAAACAGGGTAGGTGATCCATTTTTCCTGTTCATAGAGATTCTTATATTTGGCAGTAAGTGCCTCTCCAAATGAGTTATTTTTGTCTGTGTGATGTTTCAGCGTCTCTTCTAGGAAAGGGAAAAGAGACTCTTCCCTCTTGGCCCCCCCGATATTTTTGACCACTGCTGGAGGTTTAAAAAGGGCTAGATATAAGGGAATAGTATTAATTTTTAAGTCTGCACTGACTCAGTTTATGAAGGTGGCTAGAGTGTGGTTCTAAAGACAACTCCCCTGCTTTCCCTTTTTGTACAGTAAAGGTCCCATCTCTGACACATCAATAATGTTTCAAGAGTGTTTCTTACTTACTTTTTTTTTAAAACCTAGTCTCCCAGATCTACCCTTTGGGGTCTAAGAGCTGATAGATGAACCTGGAACTACACTTTCTGACCATTTCCTTGCTCTTCTCTTCTCCTCCTTCTCCATCCCTCAGCTACCTTGGATTCTGCCCAGGGTTTCTAAGGCTCTGACAGGTGAGCTTCCCCTGTCTCTTGACTAATGGGGCTCCACACCACTTCCCAGTCATCCTCTCACCATGTCTTCCCTTCCTCTCTCATTTTCAACTCTCCTTTATGTGTTGTATTCAGGGATTCTTTTTCTTTTT
>JAQQSW010015450.1:0-11885 GCA_028646575.1 Pseudocheirus occidentalis | reverse complement strand
CACCATGAGGCGAGTGGTACGGCAGAGCAAGTTCAGGCATGTATTTGGCCAGGCTGTGAAAAATGACCAGTGCTATGACGACATCCGGGTTTCCCGAGTCACCTGGGATAGCTCCTTTTGTGCCGTCAACCCCCGATTTGTCGCCATCATCGTAGAAGCGAGCGGGGGCGGAGCGTTCCTCGTGCTGCCCTTGCACAAGGTAGGTGCCTTTGGGCCATCTCCCCCCAGTCCAGGTCCAGGTCCAGTCTCAGGGATGACGTTTGAAGCTGTTTGAGTGCTGAGAACCCTAGAGGGATGCTGTGGTACCAAAGGATGAGTTGCATGCACTTTGGCAGCCCCATTTGCTTTCCTCTGACAGAACTAACCATCCAGTGGTTTTTCAAGCGTTGTTCTAGAGATGCAAAGCTCTCCTTGTTGAAGTAATGCTTGAGCCTGAGGAATACTGTGCTTTTGTTACTTCTCTTCTGCTCTTCACAAATGTTTTCCTTTTGGACGTAATAAAGTTCAAGTCAGACTCATTCAGCATCTTTTTCAGGAGTTCCACAGAGGATGAAGGAATGGTGCTTTTGATGAACTTCTTTTTGAAGAAGAGGAGCCAAAACCTGTTTTTAAAATATTAAAATCTATTTTGGAGGGGCAGCTAGGTGGCGCAGTGAATAGAGCACCGGCCTTGGAGTCAGGAGTACCTGAGTTCAAATCTGGCCTCAGACACTTAACACGCACACACACAAAAACTAGCCGTGTGACCTTGGGCAAGTCACTTAACCCCAACTGCCCTCCAAAAAAAAACAAACCAAAAACAAAATCTATTTTGGAGATTATGATTTTTATCCTTGTCCATTGCTAGGAGGCAGGAAGGGAGGGTCCACATTAACACCGAGCAGCACTGTTTCCGCACTTTGCAGACCTCCGATACCCTTCTCTTCACAGAACCAAGGTGGCTTTGAAGAAAAAGGTTTTGTGCATTCACTGGCTGGTTGCTAACATTTCAGAGCAAGATTTATTTTGGCTTCCAGAGTTAGAAGCAGTGAGAGAATATTGAAGGATAGAAGAATTAGTGAAGGAAAAGGGAAGCCAGAAATGATCTCCTCGTGATTTTAGGGTTCTTGGAAGAAAAAATAGATTTGTCATCTAGTCAGCACATGTTATTTGTGCTGTCTGGCTTGAGGAGAAATGTCTGCTTATATCCTGTTCTGTAACCTGCAGAAAGTGGGAAAGGGGCTGTCCTGTGGAGCCTCATTCTTTTTAGTCCTAAAGGGCAGAACTGGGAGCAGAGGGATCCAGAAGTGGAATGATCTAACTCGGGAAGGTGGCAGGCTCTCCGACCCTGGGGATCTTGGAGCAGTCTCGTTCATTGGGGTTTCACAGAGGGGATCTGTTTTCAGTCTGAATTGGCCTGGGTGGCCTCTGGGGATCCTGCCAGAGTGGAGCATTACAGATAGAGAGTGAAGTTCTATGAATTGAATCCCACTTGCTTATTGGAGATGTGTTCTTCTGGGAAAACCTGGGGCCAGGGTATCTAAGTGGCGTACCCATTGTGCTTGGTCCCCGGTTCTCCTGTGTCTCAGGCTTATCTGATTCTAGCTGCTTTGAGGGGGAGGTGGTCAGGGTTGAGGCACAGTCTGCTCTTGTGTAGCTCTGTTGAGTGAATTGTTGACAGAAAGAGACCCTGGAGTTGAATGTGCCCTTTCCATGAAAGATTTTAAGAGCGAAGGCTTTGAACGGATGCTACTGTTAACAGCACCTGTCTCCTAATGAGTGCAGTTGGGTTATCTTTCAGGAAGAGCAAGTGAAATTTAGAAGCCTGGCTTTTTAATAATAAATTATTATAGAAGTTTGGACAGTTATGTGGTGCCGTGGTTAGAGCACCAAGCCTGTAGTTAGGAAGACTCGTCTTCTTGAGTTCAAATCTAGCCTTAAACAAGTCATTTCACTCTGCCTCAGTTTCCTCATCTGTAAAATGAGCTGGAGAAGAAAATGGCAAACCACCCCAAGATCTTTGCCAAGAAAACCCCAAATGGGGTCAGGAAGACTCAGACAACTGAACAACAGCAACAATTATAGAGGGAAAGTCATGAAGGATGAGAGTAATTACCCCGTAACAGGAGTTTCAGCTTCATCATCATGTCAGTGGATTTTTTTCAGAACTGTGGCTGGAGTGAGTTGCGCAGCTCAGAGTAGCATTTGAAGGCCTGATTTTCCTTCCCAAGTCTAGTCAGTTGACCCTTCTTTCTTGGAGAAGTTCATCGCCAGCATTCAAACAAGATGCATGAGTTTGACTTGATGGTGGCTTGCTGCATGAACTCATGCCCCAGAAAGGTCTCTTTGCAGATAACAGTCGTGTGTGTGTCACATGGATAGTTTCTCAAGAAGCCCGTACGTTGGTCTTGCACCCAGTAATCTCAGGTTGATGCGCCACAGCATAGCAGATGAAATCTTAGAGTTTGTTAAGGGGCTAGAGTGGACAAATCCACCCGGCCATTAGTGCTGCAGGACTGGAGCTCAGCAGAGACTGGATGCGGAATTATCCCCACGGAGATGCTAACGGAGTTCAGAGGAGCTGTGGAGATCCACAAGTAAGTGACAGAGAAATAACAGAGAATGCGCCCAGGACAGCGCGTTGAGGGCATTCACAGTTAGAAGTGACAGTGAAGCCAAGATGGCAGTTCAGTGAGCTCCCCTCCACAGATGCTTCCAAATGGATGTAGAAAACTTGAGGAAATACAGGAAAATGTGTTATGGCAGTTGTCTAACACAGCTGGCCGTAGGGAGATAGACAAAGGCTGAACCCTGAGGTTAGGGATGGGCCCAGAGCATGCCCCCCACATAGAGCATTCCAGCACCCTAGGAGAGGCTGTGTACCAGGACAAGAGGAAAACCACAATCTATACCAGGCGCCCTCAGACTCATATTGGGGCACTTCCACTGGGGGCAGGTGTGAGCTGGCAGCTTTGTCACTTACTACTACCATCCTGAGTAAGGAGGCCTTGAGCTGTGAATGAAGAAAGGAGAAAGTTTGGAAGCTAGCAGCGATAGCAGGAGTATCGGAGCAGAGTAGGGCCTAACTTCCTGAATCAGACCTACTACCCTCTAGAGAGCAATAACCGGGACAGAAATCTCACAGCAAATGGGAGGCTGCACTTCTGTCACTCTGAACCAACAAAGTTTTCCAACTGGCTGATGGGGCTGAGTCTCGCAGTCCTCTTGCAGGAAAAGAGAATGACTCTATAACATCTGCAAGCAAAGTCTCAGAGAAAAATTACAGCTTGGGCACACAAATTCAACCAGAATTCCTGCAAGAAATGGAGCAAGAATTTTGTAATAGAGTTAAAAAAAAATTTTGAATAAATGGAATAAGAGCACTTGAAGAAAAAATTGGAAAAGAAGTGAGAGCTATAGAAGAATTGAAAAGAAAACTAACAGCTTGTTAGAGGAGACACAAAATCTTATCCAGGCAACAAAATCCCTTAAAGTTAGAAAGGACCAAATAGAAAGACAGTGACTTCATGAGATAAAAGAAATGTTAAAAAGAAGTTGAATGGCTGAAAAAAAAATAGAAGAACATATAAAATATCTCATAGCATAAAACGAGTGACTTGGAGAAAAGGTCAAGGACAAAAAAAAGTAAGAAACATTGGACTTGTAAGAAAGCGTCTGAATGATGTCATGAAAAAAAGAGCCTAGATGTTGTTTTGAGAAATCTTCCAAAAAAAAGCAAAATAAAATAAAAGCCCTGCTCAGATCTTTTAGAGTCAGAGGATAAAGTGGATGTAGAAAGAATCCAGTCACTTCCTGCATGACATTTCAAAATTAAAACTCCCAGGAACATCATACCCAAAGTTCAAAGTTTCCAGGTCAAAGAAAAAATATTGCCAGCAGGGAGAAAGTTTTCAAGGCCCTGAAGAGCCACAGGCAAGAATCACACATGCTTTAGCAACCATCACATCAGAGGAGAGGAGAGCTTGGAATACGATGTTCTAGAGTCCCAAGAATACTGGCTGTCGTTCAGTAAGCGTTTATCAGGCACCTCCTATATGCCAGGCACCATGATAGGCCCTGAAGATTTAAAAAAAGGGCAGAAAGAAGGCAGTCCCAGCCCTCAGCTAAAGAGACAGATATGTGCAAACAAGCCACCTACAGCCGCAGTAGTAAATGATTAAGAGAAAAGGCTCTAGAATTAAGAGGAGTTTGGAAAGGCTCCCTGTAAAAGATGGGATTTCACTTGGGACTTGAAGCAACCCAGAAAAGGCCATAGATGGAGAGGAGGATGGCATTCTGGGGATGGGGGACAGACAGGGAAACGCCTGAGGCTGAGAGGCAGCCCAAGTGAGGCCGGCATCGCCGGATTGAGGAGTATGAAGGGGGAGGTGGTAGTGAGGCGTGAGGAGATTGGGAAGTAGGAGGGGGCAAGTTATGAAGGGCATTTAACACCAGAGGATGTTGTGTTTGATTCTGGAGGCAATAGGGAGTCGTTGGAGTTTATTGAGTAGGGAGGTGACACGGCAGGACCTGTGTTTTAGGAACATCACTTTGGTGGTTGAATGGAGGATGGATTAGAAAGGGGAGAGACCTGAGGCGGGCTGACCCACCAGCATCTGTTGCGATAGTTTGCCCCAGAGTGGTCATAGTGTCTCAGGGTCTTGACTCTAAGCCAAGAATAAGTTACCCACTAAAACTGAGTCTAATGCTCTAACGGGGCAGTGAACCTTTAATGAAATTGAGGACTTCTGAGCATTCCTGATCAAAAGACCAGAGCTGTAGAGAAAGCTTGAATCACACTGAGTGGGAGTGAGACAGATGATGAACCAGCAAAAGAGACTGAGGAGAAGTGCTTAGCCTGATGGGTGGAGAGTCAGGAGATAGTACTGGGAAAACCTAGACAGGAGAACAAATCCAGGAGAAGAACGTGATCTGCAGAGAAGCCAAGGAGGAGGAAAGGCCATTAGATTTAGCAGCTAAGGGATTGTCGGATAAGGCTCTTTCATTTGAACAAAGAGGTGGGAAGCTAGATTGCAGGGTGGGAGTTGATTCTAGGGGAACTTCAGGTGGAGGGTGGTTAAGGAAGCCACTGAGATCATTCTGTGGTTCTGTTGTTTGGGTTGGCTCTGCTGGCACTACATGGTCCTTCCCCCTTGGAGGTAGTAGCAGAGCTGAGAGTAAGTCTTTATGTTTTCCATTCCCTTGCCCTTTGTAAGTTGGTATAGAATACATGACTTTGGTACGTAGATTGAACATGGTGACCAAAGACTTGTTCAGGATGTGGAATATGCTTGTCTTATAGTTAAGCACTTGGACTTTGTCATTGTCCAGTGGCCACTTGCTGCTGGATCTATGAGATGGTGATACTATATTAACATATTACCCCTGATTATCCCTACCTCCCCACACCCCATGTGACCGACCTCTGTAACTATTAGAGTCTGCATCATGGTAGAGAAGTGAGGACCGAGGAGAGGCTGAATGGGTCTCTTTGATGGCCCGTCTGTCAAGCCGCCAGATGGTGCTGGAGGAAGTCACACTGCCCTGATGACTGAATATGCCACGATTCATGCCGTCCCATCTTAATGGCTCTCAGTTGATACAGCAAAATGCCTTTCTGTCACCCTTCCCCCCAGTGGCCCTTCCAGCCTCTTCTCCCAGGTGTCTCTGGGCAGATGTCTTGCGTGGAGGAGATCACAGCCGTGCTCCCTGCCCCCAGACCTCACTCTGTCTTTGAGGAAGTGGTGACTCTCTACTTTTTTCTTTCTGCCTTCCAGTGTCCTCCCCTCTGCTCTAGGAGTTGTGGACACTGACCATTCCTTTCCTGCCATCTTCAGTCTCTTAGATTTATAGGCTCTTCTCCCCACAACACAGTTGTCATTGCCCTCCCCCCAAAAACAAACAAAAGTCGTCATTTGTCCCTGCCCTGCTTTTTGTTCTCATCTTGTATCTCTCCTTTCACAGCCATGTTCCTGGGAAGAATTGTCTGCCTCCACTTCCTCCTCACCCACTCACTTTTCAGTCCTTTGCAGCACTACTTTACTGACCCACCAAATTAACTAAAATGTCTCCCTTCAGGATAGTATCTCATCATTTATTTATTTGTTTTTGCTTTTTGAAGGGGGGGAGGCTGGGCAGCTGGGGTTAAGTGACTTGCCCAAGGTCACACATCTGGTAAGTATTAAGTGTCTGAGGTCAGATATGAACTCAGGTCCTCCTGACTCTAGGGCCAGTGCTCTATTCAGTACACCACCCAGCCACCACACTTCAGGATAATAAGTGATGACCTTGATTGCTAAATATTAAGGCTGTCCCTCAGGCCACATTCTCCTTGAATTCTGACTTTTGAATCTCTTGACCATCTCCTCTAGGCAGACATTTAGTGTGTGTGCATAATGCCAAGGTTCCAAGACAAAACCAAGTTGTCTATGCCCTCCAGACATCCACGTGTTTCTCTTGAATGCTAGTTATGCATCGTGAATTGCCTGATGGGTAGGGAGTTCTTCCTGCAGTGTCCAAAACTTAATCCATTAACTCGTTCTCCCCCAGCCTGCCCCTTTACTGAACTTATTTTTCTTGAAGTGACAACCATTGTGGCATCATAGTAAGATTACTGATGGAGGCCCTCAGATCCAATGCAGACGATAAACCTGGCACAGAGAGGTTAAGTCACAAGTGTCTGAGGCAAGAGTTCAAGCTGGGTCTTCCTGACTCCAATGGGGTCTGGTGCCCTCTTCTCTGTGTTCCCTTTCATCTTCTTGGTCCATGACCTTGGAGTTATCCTTGACTTACCTCCTGCCCCCCAGCCACTTTGCATCCATCCTCCTTTGTCCATTCCCTCTAATTCAGTAGCCCCCAAATTGACATCTACATTATTCCTGTCTGCCTCCTACATAACTTCCAAAATAGTCTTCCTAAAGTATGGGTCTGACATTCCCCTCCTCTGAAACCTTCTGTGGTTCCCCTTTGTCTGTCATTGAAAGACCTTCCCAGTCTTTATTCCAAATGCAGTGGTGTCCCTTACCAGCCCTTTATGAACTAGGATCTACATTCCGCCTCTTCTTCTGCATCTTCATCTCCCAGCAACCGCTTGTCTTTGAGGCTCGATTTGAATGGCTCTCCCTCTGAATGGCCTTACTGGTCCCAGTGGTTAGTTTTCTCTCTCCAGTCCCAATCTTCCTGACCCAGGAATCTTCAAGGGTTCCTGATCTTCTCTGTGTTAAAATGCAAACTCCTTAGCTTGGTGTTGAGAGCTCTCTGTCTCTGGCCCAGCCTGCCTTTCCAGGCTCGTTACAGGTTACTCCCCTTCATGTTCACAGTGTTTCAGGCAAACTGGTTTACTTGCTGCTCCCCAGACTCCATGTCCTGCTTCCCATAGCTGTGCTTACCTAGGATCCCTCTAGTTGTCAGTTCTTTCTTCTGTGTGCACACACACACACACACACACACACACACACATCCTCTTTCTGTCTATCTGTGCCTGTCTAGGTATCGATTGAGTAGAATTTTGCTTGAGTCAAATTTAAGTTTTTTCAGGAGAGGGACAGCCTTTTGATTAGCGATTGTATCTCCTGTGCCCAGTACTGTGCTTTTCCAGTTTGTAAACTCTGCCACTGGCCTGCTGCTGGGCTGTTTATAAAGTTGCCTGGCATTAAGTCACTTATCCATGGTCATGTGGCCAATACCTGTCATAGGCAGGCCTCGAACCCAAGGTCTGCAGTGTTACATAGTCACGCTGTCTTCTTTGCACATAGTGAGTGTGCTTAGTACAGTGCTTGTTGAGGAGGAAATCAAGGTCATTGATAGTCAAATGGAAAAATGCTGTAACTCATTGATTAGAGAAATGCAAATTAAAACAACTCCGAGGTTTCTGATTGGCTAACATGACAGAAATGGAAAATGATGCTGGAGGGGATATGGAAAAAATGAGGACACTCATGCCCTGTTGGTGAAGTTGTGAACTGGTCCTGCCTTTCTGGGGAATAATTTAGAACTGTGCCCACAGGACTATAAAACATGCCCTTTGACTCAGCAATACTAGGTCTGTCTCCCAAAGAGATCAAAGAGAAAGGAAGAGGGACCTGTATGCACAAAAATACTTGTAGCAGCTTTTTTTGTGGTGTCAGAGAATTGGAAATTGAAGGTATGTATGTTCCTCCATTGGGGAATCGCTAAACAAGGCAGGCTGTATGCTTGTGTTGGGATACAATTATGCTACAAGAAATGACAAGTACAATGGTTTCAGAAAAACCTGGGAAGGCTTAAATGAACTGATGCAAAGTGAAGTGAGCCTAACCAGGAGGACGTTGTGCATGGCAACAGCAACATTGTAACATGATCAGCTGTGACATTGACTTAGCCGCTCTGACCCTGATCCATGACAATTCTGAAGAACTCATGATGAAAAATGCTGCCCACTGCCCGAGGAAAAACCAAGCAACTCTTTAGTGCACACTGAAGTTGAATTTTCTTTATTTTTTCTTGCAACATAGATAATATAGGAATATGTTTTCATGATTTTGCAAGTATGACTGATACCATATTTCTTGCTTTCTCAGTGGGTGGGGGAGAGCCCGGAGGAAGGGAGAGAATTTGGAACTCAAAACTTGTTTATTTTTTTCAAAGAACACTAACCCCTCCACCCCTCCTCCCCCCAAAAAAAGAACACTAAAGAATAATAATAAAATTTTAAGGGATAGAAATGTTAAAAAAAAATTTAAATGAAATTGGCACCCTCCCCAAGAGAATGTACATGTTTTGAGTATTGAGACATTATTTTCTTTGTCCAGGATCTGGCGTAGGAATTTGCATAAAGAATTTATTATATAACCAGATGCTTTCATATGTAGATTATGGGACTGTACAAGTGGTTCCTAGCCCTCAAATATAGAGCAGAGCAGTATGGGCGCATCTACCACACACGTAAGGCCAGGAGAGGCAAGGTTGTATGTGAGCACTTCTGTGGCTTTATGGTCTTCTTGGTGGGGGTTTCCTAAAGATCATTCCATACCTCGGTATCCTGGCCATTCTTGTTCATGTTCTCCCATGAATAGCTTTAACCAAATTAATGGAGACAGACCTTTCTCCTTGGATCAGTACAGAAGACTTTGTGAATGAATGACCATTACATGCATCATACACATAAATATGCGCACACGTGCACGTACACACACACTGTTGTGTCTTGCCCATTGTATCAACAAAAGATCACAGCTTTAGAAGGTTCAAGGATCTTGGAGATCTAGGTACTTTGTTCTAAAAGTTTTGTATGGATGTTTTTGCCTTCATTGAATGAGTAATAATAGATCTCCTGATCATAATTCTGACTCTGGTTTTGTTTTTGCTATGAGGGGTATTTCTTTTTCTCCCAAAATAATGGATTTTTTTTTTTTTTTTTTTTTGGTGCTAACATTGCAGAATCCTATTCCTCTGGATAACAAACAGGTTTTCAGCCCCCTCTGGACTCTTCCTTGTTTGGCTGGAAACATGTCTCTTCCTGTATGGAAGGTAGCCCACATTGATGATAGAGGGCTGACTCACCAGTGTGAGTTGCTGGTGAGAACAGATAGGGCAGCCTGATAGCACACACTGATACTTGGACACCCTCAGTCTCCAAGACGGAGCCTCCTCTGGGCCATGTTTCCCTGTGGAAGTGCAGGGGGATGGCTGGTGTTCTTCCATCACTGCTCCCTCCTTTGCTTCTGCTTTCTTCTTCCCTGCTCCCCCACCTGGGATGTGACAATATGAGACAGAGATGAGTTCAGATTCTTGGATTGCATTGATATAAAATTTGTTATTCATCTGGGAGAAATCACCTCCTTCCAGACTACTCCCTTCTGGTAATTCTGGGTGTGGTGTTGGCACCTGCCTTATTCCTTTGACTTGTTGCCCCATCACATGTTCTCTAGACAGATCTGTGCCAATATCAAGAGCAGTCAGGATCTCCTTTGCCTTCACTTATTTTTAAGGTTGTTTGTTAGAATAATTGAAACCTGTTTTACTGGTCTCTTTAAAAGTGTCCTTTCTGCTCATCGGAGATCCTGATTTTTGAGTGGGCTGGTGAGGAGAGGGAGCTCAGAGAGCCTGACGATATGGTGGCCTCCTGGCCAAGGTGGCCTGGTGGAACCCACAGCACCTGATGCCTGTTAGGCCTGTCGTGCCCCCTTTTCAAAAATGGCAGCAGACACTTGGTTAAGCTTCCAGGGAGGGTTGTCATGAGGAAGGACAGGGTCTTCCTTGATGGCAAGAGGGTGTTCTGTGCCCATGGGACAGAACTGATTTCACATGGCATTGTTTTAAACATTTGTTGTAAGGTTGTGGCATACCCCTTTTTTGTGCTTAATATTGGGAGTGTTACCCATCCCACAGTAATGTGGTTTTTTGTAGGTACTTTTCATATATATGCACATATCCGCATAGACACATCCCTGGCTGCAAAATGAAGGCAGGACTTTTGGGTTTTTTTCCCAGGATATTCTCCGTGCTGTACCTGGCACAGAGGAGAGGTTTTTAATAAATGCTTGTTGATCAGTTGAATTTCATTTATATCAGCGGCCTCAACCTGTGTGTCACGACCCCTTTGGGGCTTGAACAACCCTTTCACAGGGGTCACTGGGGTCGCCTAAGACTATTGGAAAACACCTATTTCCGATGGTCTTAGGAACCGAGACACTGCTCCTCTATCCTCTCCAGGAGTGTCTGCCCACACGCAGATACACCACATATGAGTATTAAAGGGTCACGGCATTAGGAAGGTTGAGAACCACTGATTTATATGAACTATTGCAAAATTGTGTCAGTATAGTGCTGCAAATTATATTTCCTTTTGGTAGGGCCACATGCTCTTTGGGTGGCTTATGAGTGTGCTCTGTACTAGTAGGAGAAAGAAGGTTGTGGCGCCGCCTCTCAGCCACATTCCTCCTCCCAGCTCTTACGGTGTGGTGTCGTTGGGGGTGGGGGGTGGGAAGCTTAGGGTGTCTTTTCTGGCACTTGTGTTTAGGGCGGTGGAGCTGGAGAGGGATAGGAGGGGTTGATGGGTAATTGTTGTTTGACTGGTAATTAGGGCTGTGGAACAGTAACAGCAATATTGTTTGATGAAGAACTGTGCACCACCTAGCTCTTCTAAGCAGTACAGTGATCCAGGACAAGCCCAAAGGCCTTATGATGAAGCATGCTGTCCGCCTCCTCAGAAAGAACCCATATTGACTGAATACAGACCGAAGCAGCCTATTTGTCACTTTCCCCCACTTTTTTCTTTAATTTGAGTATTCTTGTACAAAATGATCAAGATGGAAATGTTTTACATAATTGCACATGCATAGCCAGTATCTGCTTACTGTCTCAGGGAGTGGAGAGGGGAGGGAAGGAGGAACAGAATTTTGATCTTAAAACTTTAAATAAAAAAATTTACAAATTGGAAGAAGAAAATTTGGGTTGTGAAGAGAGCTCAGCGGCTGCTCAGCTCCCTCCTGGCTTCCAGGGCCCAAAGGAGGCATTGATGAGTAAAGCGAGTCAGCCCAAGATGAAAGGGCCTCCCAAGCTGTCCCAGCAGCCTGCTCAGCGCCCAGAATCCTCACAGCCCTGGCTGGTTACCCTGCAGACTTGCGGCTGACACCAAATCAAGGAAGCATTCTCTTTGGGAAAGTGTGTGTCTGTAGCTTTGTTATAGGACCCACCCATAATGATACGCCTTTCATTTATCTCTGTAGGGCTTCATAATTTTAGGGTTTGAACCTTTCAAGTGCTAAGGACCCTTGTAATCATGTAGTCACCATCCTTCGTAAATGGGATGCCTGAGGTCACCCTATAGATTGTGTCAGAGGCAGGACGGGAAGGAACCCAAGCCTTCTGGTCTCCATCCCCATGTGGATCCTGTGCTCCTGTAAGGGCCTCCCCCCCCCCCCCCC
>JAQQSW010015449.1:0-11885 GCA_028646575.1 Pseudocheirus occidentalis | reverse complement strand
ATCCAGGCCACTCAACGCAAGAGCCCTTGGCCCTGATGGATTGCCTCAGCCCCCCTGCTATCTGCAGGCCGATGGCTCTGAAGCAGCCCAGTGGGGGCCGCTGTGGCTCTCAGACGTTCCTGCTGCTACAGCTGCCTCCCGCTGCTTCCTTGCCCTGGGAGCAGTTTGGCTGGACCTGCTCTTCTCCTCCCGAGTTAGCAAAATCCACTGACCTTTCTCTTAGCCTTTTTTTCTTCTGGCCTGATAGATGTGGTAATTGTGCCTCCAGTGCATGGGATCAGCTCTCCCATAACCACGGCTGATGCACCAGGGCTTGACCCGGCTGGGGTTTCGGCTGAGGGTCCCAGACTGCTGTGAAGAGCCCCGCTGCTGCGCTGCCTGTAGCAACAGATGTTCTTTCTGTCTTTTGGAGAGTTTTGGAGCTTGAAAATCTGTTTAGAGTCCCATTTTATGAGTTTTGTAGCATGTTTGTGTGGGAGCTGTGGTGCTTTGCTGCTTCTATGCTGCCATCTTGGCTCCGCCCCCCCTTCAGCTAACACTTCTAGTACAATATTGAATAAGAGAGATGACAGTGTGCATCACTTGCTTTACCCCTGATATTTGAAAACAACCATCCTCCCCACCCCCAAAACACACACACACACACACACACACACACACGCACATTATCCCTACCACTTAGTACAGTGCCTGGCACATAGCAGACACTTAAATGTCTATTGATTGACTATCAATGTTGGAAAGGCTTTAAGTATGACCTGCTGAGGGAACATATGTCTGTTTTCCAAGTACAAGTTCTAGCTAAATTTGAAGAGGCTCATCACTAGATTGATTGCAGACTAAAGAATTTTTCAGTCTATTTGACTTATTTAGGTCTCAGTGGCAGACTTCTAAGATATAGCCAGGTTGTGGTCCATGTTGGTAGAGGTAGAATTGACACTGACCAAGTCACAGGTCCTTGACATGTTAGAGTATTGTAAAGTGTAATATAATGGAAAAGGCCCTAGATTAGGTGTCAGAATAACCCAGGCTTGAGAAGCTAGATAGATGTAGAGCAGATTGATTACTAGATATGGGATCAGGAAGATCTGAATTTGAATTTTTCCTCTGACTCTTGCTGTTTCTGTGACTTTGGGCAAGTGACTTAATCTCTTTAGCCCTCCAGAGACATTTGCAAAGAGTAATCATTAATGTCAATTTGGAGGCAAGTATTTAATGGATTGCTCTAGGGATCTGTCCTTGGTCCTCTGTTCACTAATGTGTTTTCCTTTAATTTGGATAAAAGCATGGATGGGATGGGTATCAAATATGATGATAATGTAAAAGTTGGGAGGGATAGCCAGCATGTTGAACTAATAGTCGTTATTGCCAGACATCTTAGCAGACCATAACATTTTGCCCATTCAATTCCAGTCCATTCCCAAAGTTTGTATTAAGAGTCTACTAAATGTGCTGTGCTAGACACTGGAGAGAGAGAGGGGAAAGTGGGAAAAGTCTGTTAAGGGGGTTATATTCTATTGGGGGAATACAATATTTACATGGATAAGTAAATATATTTCAAGGAAAAAGTATTAACAAAAAAAGGATAAGGAAAGATTTTTCTGTTGGAAGTGGCACATGACATGAAACTTGAAGGAGGCAAATAGTCTAAGAAACAAAGATGAAGAAGTTGTGCCTTGTAGGTAAGCCAGGATAGTGGTAAGAGATGAAATGCTGGATTCCAGGAATAGCAAATAGAGTACTATGGGCGCTACTTGACTGGAATGTCAAGGATGTGAAGGGAAGTAATGAATGTGTAGTGAGTTAGGAAAGCTAGGCTGGAGCCAGACTGTGAAGCGTTTGAACCACCAAGCTGAGACATCTGTATTTTGACCTAGAGACAATAAGAAGTCACTAGATATTCTTTAGAATAGTCAGACATGTCTTTATGAATATTATTTTGTCAGCTGTCTGGAGAATAGGTTACAGAGAAGGAAAAGGATGGAAGCAGAGAGACCAATTAGGAAACAGTAAGCAAGAGGTGAAGAGAGTCTGAACTGGGGTGGTGGCTGTGTGGGAGCAAGGTGAGAAGGGGACAAATGTAGGCGGTGTTGTAGAGAAAGAACTGACAAGACAGCACCTGATTTAGATGCAGGAGCTGATGGAGAGGGGAGACTCAAGAATGATTCTTGACAAACTTGTAAGAAAGGAACAATGGTGGCATTCTCAACCAACCAACCAACCAACCAACCAACCAACCAACCAACCAACCAACCAGTAAATTAGCCCATTAGCATTTACAGTTTACCAGGTTCTGTGTCAAGTGATATTGATAGAGTTAGGAAAAGAAAGCAGTTCTTGCCTTATCTTTGATTTTTCTATTTTTGTTCCATTTCAATAGAAATGGGGAAATTTAGGAAGTGGTGGATTTAGAGAGGAAGATAATTAATTTAGTTTTGGACATGTTGAGTGTCAAATACCTGTGGTATATCCAGGTAAAGATGTCTATCAGGAAGTTAGTTGGTGATGTGGGCCTGGAGCTGTGGAGATAGATGGGAACAGATTTGGGTCTCATCTACATAGAGAGGGTCTTTGAAACCATGGGTGCTGATAAATCACCTAAAGAGAATGTGCCTGATGGATGAGCCAAACAGAACTTGAGTCTGAATTGAGAGAAGTAGGAAGTCACAACACAGTAGGCTTATAGCCATGGAATGTAGCAAGTTTTAGTGAAGTCATTAACAGTTACAGGTGTCAACTATTAGCACCATCAGCACCAAGTGTAGATCACTGGGAGCCCTGACCTGCAGTTCAAACAGTTGCTCATCTCTCTGAACTGAGAGGCTCCTGATAACTGATGTCCCTAGTGAACTCCATTTGATAAAATGTACCCAGAATATATCCCAGAAATCCAAGTGCAACCAAGTACTCAGAAAGAGGAAGGCTTAGAGAAAAGGTTTTATATCCCTCCAGGCTAGGTGGGAAAGGGAATTGGGGTAGTAGAGACCTCTTCCAGACCATGACCTTAGCTAGGCTTTGTACAGTCCAGGTCATCTGGGTCAGAGTGACTTATAACCATAATTATACCTTGGGGGCTAAACCAGATGGTAGGGAATTGGACTTTATGGCTTAAGAATAAGTTGGTGCGGTGATCCCTGGGAGGAAAACTATCCACAGGAGATACTATAAAAAAAAATCCAAATAAGCAATGGAGAGATCAGAGTGAGGGGGAGAAATGTGGAAGCCTAAAATCGGTGGAGATTTTGGAGTTATTCTCGAAAGTTCACTCGCCTTATCCTCCAGTGCGCTGCTCTCCCTGTTTCCTTTTATGTCCTACACAGATTAAATAGCAGGATAGACAGAACATGAGTATGAACAACTTTGAGCCACCTTTTAAAGGCACAGAAATACTTATTAAAAGAGAGAATAGTGGGAAAGTGCTTAGCACAATGCCCGACTCACCGAGGCACTTAATGCTTTTCCCCTTCCTTTGCCCATTAGTATTAAAGGAGGGAGGGGTTTGCTTGGAGGTGACACTTAAAATATTTTGAAAAGTTGTTCCTGGGAATTACAAAATGATCTTGTTGAGGGGTGGGGTGGGCTTGGCCTAATTTATTTTAATCCTGCTCCAGTCTTGGGTAGTTTAATTACCAAAATGTTCATTCATGTAGTATAGTTTCATATTAACTAAAAGATAAAAACAGTCATTACTCAACCAGGTTGGGGGGCTGCCCTTTTCAAGAGAAGGAAAGCAATGGGGGCTTCCGAAAGTCCACCCACCACCTTCGTGGGGCTGCTTCTCATTGCTCCCTTACACCCCCCTGGAATGGTTTGACTATTCACATGGGCTTCTCAGAACCATTGTCATTATTATTAATCTTTCATGATTGCTGCAGTAAGCAGACCTGTGGTACTCTCCCTTTGATGACTCATCAGCTTGACTATGATTCCTGGCGCTAATTCAACCTTCTATAATTTAGAGGAACCACTTATCAGGTGCCTTGTCTCATGTGTATTCCCAGGATCAAAAGATAACCAAGATGGATTGTAAGCAACATCTGATGGTCCTAGAAGGACTCTGCAGGACCCTCTATTATCACTCAGGATCATGGAGGACTCTATTTGTCATTCTATAGAGTGATAAGAATTATGAAAACAGACATGGATGTAGCACTTCTTTGTTTACAGTGCTCTTTACACGCATGATCTCTTTTAAGTTTCGCAACAACTTATGAGGCAAGTGCTTATAGGTCTTATCACTCCCATTTTACAGATGGGCAAACTGAGGTTCAGTAAGATAAAATGACTTTCCTGTGGCCACATAACTACTGAACATCAGAGCTAGACCAGATAGCCACCGCTGAGGTCACGTGCATGTTTTATGATTCTGGGATACTATGTTCCCAGCTGCACATTTTGTTCAAGTACATTGTCGTTGAATCCATATAACAGTTCAAACAAATTAGATGTCAAGGACACATTAATGGTACTAAAATGAAAATAAAAGAATGGTAGACTTATCCAAGTATAGAAGAGAGAGAGAGGAGCATAAAACTATGCAGTCTACATGGTGGTTCCTCTGGTAAGTCAATGATGTGTCAGTTCTCCAAATGTCCAGGTGTCACCTGATCAGCTTTCAAATTTCCGGGAAAGAAATCACCAAGTTGATCCTAATTCACATTCCAGCCACAGTGTAGACAGGTTTTTATGGACTGCAGAATTGCCACAGATAACATCTTACTGCCACAATTCCACTTTATGTTGGTGCCAATAACTTTTTCCTAAACATCATATAACCATTACTCCCAATTCATCATTTTCATTTCATTCCCCAGTTCTTTTGATCTGTGTTATTTCTGAGGGAGGATTTTCTGTTCTGTATGCTTTTGTTGGAGTTCTCAAAGGTGGTACTGCATGGTCTCTTGTCTATTATCTCTGATGTGCTGCTTGTAGAGGCGCAACCATGCTTTGATTTAATGCTGCTTGTTACCACCTAGGCTTAAGTAATAATGCTAACAATGATCATTACAGAAATACCTTGTCAAGGAAGGGAAGGGGGAAAAATAAAACCATCACAAACAATAATAGTCTGATTGATTACATTCAATCTGCAAATAAATTAACTTTGAGGTCGTCGTGTGTAAAACAGCCAAACTTCCAGGGACACTGTCTTTTTTTCACTTTTTAATATGAGTAGTATATCTTTTGGTTTAACATTCCCTAACCTTTTGTGATCTTTATAGCATTATGATTATTTAATTTCTCTATTCTTTACTAACTTAGTTCTGTTGTTAAGGTATCTTTTTGGGGCTAGATCTATTCACATAAATGTGTGTGTGCATATGTGTGTGTATACATACATATATATATATATATATATACTCTTTATATAGTTATCTATATAATATATATATCATCAGACTTGATGCTGCAATACTGTAAGATTCTTCCCACTCCCTTTTAAATTAAGTCATTATAAATGAAGTCAATATTATAAAGTTTGGGATCCTTGAAGTGCTCAAGATCTTGGATAAGTTATTTGTAGTCATGTCTCTACTCTGAAAAAAATCAGTTTAGCCAGATTCTGGAATCTCTGCTACTGGGGAGGCTGAGGATGATGCATCACTTGAGCTTGGAAGTTCTTAGCTGCAATGGGGATAGTGAAGCATAAGCATGGTGAGCTCCTGGGAAGAGGATTAAACTAGGGAGGGTTAAACTGGCCCAGAAATGCTCAGAAATGGAGCAGCCCAAGGCTCCCATGCCAATCCTTACTGGGATCAGGCCCTGCTCCAGCTGAAGAGATATAGGAATACTGAGTCTCAAAAAGAAAGTCTATTTAAATCAACAGAGTTCTTTCCACTGTACAATACAAGAGAGAAAGGAAGCCCAAGAGTATGATAATTGGGATTTTTGAAATACATATTGTTTGATGTTATAGTTCTAATGATAGGACTCTAATATGGAGTCACTTCTGCTAAGTGGTCCTAATGACCATACAGGCAATAACAGTTTATACTTTTCCATTGTCCTGACCTATTCTGACCCAATGACAAGTTGTTAACCATAGAAGTTTCTGATTCTAATAAGACTCCTGGTTGACTGCTGGGGCCTTTGAGCCATTTCATTACTTCTCTCTCAGAGAGTCAATTCAAAGCCTTACTCAGATTTTACTACAGATAAGGAAGCTGCCCCCATCTGAGCCTGGAATTCATCAGTGACCCTCAGAATTTCCTCATCACATCTAGTTCTGTTTAGGAATGCTCCCTCCCATATCTGGCATCTATTCCCCATTCTCAACCAAGTCTATTTTTTAAGGGATAAAACTTCCCTGCTTAGACCCCCTACTCTGAGTGGGTGCTCCCACTGAGATCTTTGCCGCTGTTCCTATCTCCTTCCCCCACAAGCGGGGTGAGTTTCTTTGCGTCTGTGGGGCCTCACTTTTGTCAGTCTGTATTACTATCCAGTGTGTGTGTTTTTGCTCCTGCCTGCTTACATAATAACAAAGCTCATGTTTGTACTAGCTTCCCAAATACCAATTTCCTAGAGCAGAATCCCCAAAATCAGGTCTTAGACCAAAAAAAGCAGAGAATCCCGTGTGTTTGGGGGTGACAAATTGTCAAACTTGGGAAATGGGATTTTGTCTCAACATGAAGAAAACAATCACAATTGCTGAATTAGGCTCCTTTGTGGGGTAAACTCGTGGTAAGTTCCATGGCACTGTGGACTTCAGAGCAGAGGATGAGTGACCCCTTGTTGGGCGTGTTGTAGAGAGGATTCCCACAGTCCCTTACAGTCTGGGATTCTTTGATTCTTAATCTGCAGAGTCTGAGCAGGGATAGGGAGAAAGCTAGGGAGAGAACCCCGAGTAGAGAACCCAAAGCTATGGGTCAAGAACCAAGTACAAAGCTTAGATATTATGAAAGAACACAGCCCAGATGCTGATCTCTAGATTTTCCTGGTTCAAGATCCTCAGGGACTTTTAAATCCCAGGACTGACTGCTTCATTGACATTTATGTGGTGGGACTTACCAGTCAGAACTACATATTTCCAGCCATATTTTTTTTCCTAGTTTCAAGGTTAAAATCTAGCATTCAACTTTGTTTTCCAATTTATAGAAGCAAATACATCATTAGTACACCCACAGAAAGAGCAACCAGGGGTAAGCCCAGCTAAGGCATTGCCTACACATTGGCATACATGGGCACATACTCATTATATATATATATTCTATGAGTCCCATGAACTTGGAATCTTTTGACTTTGGCAATAGCATAGCTTAGCAAATTGCACCCAATTGCTGACATTTTCACAGATCTATCTTTGAAAATACGACCATAAGCTTACTGAATTAAAATATTCCTTGGGAGAATATCAGCTCAAAGACAAGCATGTGAAGCAGTGTTTGTCAGAATGAGAATTAGCTCAGTCACATGGAACTTCATTGTAACGGTTTCTAACATGGAACCATACACAATAGTAAAGCATAAATAGAGAAATAAATAAGCAGAAAGTTGATACAAAGGGCTAGAGTTGATGAGAGGGAAAAGAAATAGACACAAACACACAGGAGATTGGAGAGAGAAGCAGAGACTGCAACTTGTAGGAATATTGGACAGAGCAATCCAGAGAACATTTCTAGGCTCGCATAACCCATTTGCAGAGAGGCACCTTGGAACCCTTGGAAGAGCAAAAGAATCTCTAATTCCTCAGAGGGAAAAAAAGGAAAGAGAGAGATGGAGAGAGAAACAGAGGCAGAGAGAGTCATACAGAGAGACAAAGAGACAGAGACAGAAAGAAATGGGATTGGAGCAGTTAGAACTCTTTCAAGTCAAAAAGAGAGAACAACTCAGCCAAATGAACACAACATAAAATCTATGAAGTTATTAAGTGTCAGCTTCAAGGAGAAAGTATGACACAAACATTTATACCCATTGCCCTTCTGCTTTCTCATTTCTGGAGAGAGAAAAAGTGAGGAGAGAAGGGGTAGATTAGGAAAGAAATCTGGATGCAAATGTCCAAATGACTAAATATCTGTTCCACAATTTAACAGTAGTCCATGGTGGATGAATCCAAAAACCCATCACAAGTATAAAAATCTAATAGGCAGTGTCCATGTAACAAGCCAGTGATAAAGTTTAAGTTCCAAATAGTGAAGAGATAGGTCCAGTAAGAATCTTTTAATAATCCAGTTTCCTTCCCATTTTAATATGCATTCAATCCACAGTTAACAAAAGTTTAATCATGATGATTTGCCAAACTCTTCACTTTTGTGAAAGGAAGATGCAGCATTTTTCATAGACATTGAAATGTCTAAATGTCCAAAGTAGGAATATCTAAGTTCATAAAAATCTACATGACATGTAATCTGATGCTAAAATTTCTATGTCAGTCAGACCCAAGGAGATACACCAGCAATAATCTTATAATTTTAAGTTTTATGATAACTTTATTGGGGTGCCAGAGTCTACACCCAAGTCTACATTTCCAGTTACTTGATCTTTCTGAAAATTTTCTTTCACTGAAATTGTTAACTTTTGCTTGCTTGTTCCAGTGCCTTCTCTCCTTAGAAGTGGAGATCAGGAGAATTCATTACCTTCTTTCTTTTATTCTTTCTCCACAAATCTCTGTTCCTCTCTAGGGCTATTTTGGCTTCAGTTTCTTCCCCCTTCTCCTTCCTCATTCTTCTGTTCCCTTCCTGAACCACACCTGCCTCTACTGCAGCAGAATTTGGACCACTATTTTGTCCTGAGTGACTTGGATATTCAGCCCTCAAGAAAGAGATGTTTATTTTATACCCCCTTGGCGCTATATGGGAAAGTGATGATGTAGTAGTGGTAATTATTTTATTCTCTCCACCTCCCCCCATTCCCATTCTGTAAGGAATTAGCACAAGCTATGACCTTGGGCTTGAGGTTTTATCACTGTTTCAAGATGAAATCATCACAGCTGGTGGAGTTGTGAAATGGTCCAACCTTTCTGGAGAACAATTTGGAACTATGTCCAAAGGGCTATAAAACTCTGCATGCTCTTTGATCCAGAAACACATTCCTGCTAGGTCTGTATACGAAAGAGATCAAGGAAAAAGGAAAAGTACCTATACGTACAAAAATATTTATAGTAGTTATCTTTGTGGTGGCAAAGTACTGGAAATGAAGGGGATGCTCATCAATTAGTGAATGGCAGAGCAAGCTGTAGCATATGATTGTGATGGAGTACTGTTGTGCTATGGGAAATGACAAGAGGGGTCGTTTCAGAAAAACGTGTCAAAGCCTATATGAACTGATGCAAAAGAAAGTGAGAAGAACCAGGACATCATTGTGCACAGTAATAGCAATGTTGTAACAATGACCAACTGTGAAAGACTTGATGATTCTAATCAATACAGTGATCCAAGACATGAAAATATGCTATCCATCTCCAGAGAGAGAACTGATGAACTCTAAATGCAAACTCAAGTATAATTTTCTCATTTTCTTCATTTTTCTGGCTTTTTGGGGAAATATGGCTAATATGGAAATGTTTTGCATTATTTAACATGTATAATTGATATATTGCTTGCCTTTTTAGTAGGGGAGGAAGAGGTAGAAGGGAGAGAGAGAATTTGGAAATAAAAATTTAAAAAGAAATGAATGTTAAAAAGAAATAAAACAAAAAGAAAGATGAAATCATGGTTAGCTGGCCTTGGATAGGGCATTTTTGTAAAGGGGGAAGGTATGAGCTCAGTGGGAATGGTACTTATCTTTCCTGTAATCATAAAAAATTTTCCCTGTGGAAAAGTTAGTAACTAATTAGTTCATTTCTGGGAAACAGAAACTTAAACAGAAAAGCTTAACTCAAGACATGTAGTATGTGTTTTCCCTGTAGAAAATTAGTGGAGTCAGCACAGGATCTGGGTTTTTTCAATACAACTACTGATCATAGCTCAGCCTTTGTTAATATATTAATTTCTTTAAGGATATAATAGTTTATTGCTAGTAACTTTGTATTTACTATCAATAGTACTGTGGCTACCATGGTCATAAGGAAGAAAATAAAAAAATTAGAATGACCTACCCATTCAAAGTTTGTAGAATTAACTAGCGTAACCTAGTTGTTATAAACAGCTGCCTTAAGGTAGGCAGTTAATCATACCATTAACCTTTGGTAGTTAATCCTGGTCATGTTAAGGACTGGGCTTCATTCTATCCATCCTTGATTTATTCTTTGTAGATGGCCAGTTTGAAATGAATTATGCCATACTGACTCAGTGACACTGGTCATTTTGTATCTACTTTGTAATCTCTTTCTCCCTCTCTCCCTCCCTTTTCTTCTCTCTCTCTCTCTCTCTCTCTCTCTCTCTCTCTCTCTCTCCCCTCTCTCCCCCCCTCTCTCCCCCCTCTCTCCCCCCCTCTCTCTCCCCCCCTCTCTCTACCCCACCCTCCATCTCTCTCCCTTCCCCTCCCTCCTGCCCAGGAGAATGTAACTTTCTTGAGAATATAAATTCTTCACTTTTTGTTGTGTCCCTAAAACCTAACTTAGGACATAGTAGCCACTTTTAGTGTATAATGTGTATTTATCAATATCAATATCTATCAGTATCCATATCAGAGTAAGGTATTGTTAGTGTTACAAGGTATTTGTTCTTTTTCTTTTCCCATCCTTGATAAACTATTTCTGTAATTATTATAATATTAACAGTATTTAAGCTTAGAGGTTGTAGCTGTCATTAATTTGTCGTTTGTTGATAGATATTAACTTGGGTTATGTTATACTAATTCATTGACATGCTATACATGAACAAAATATGCAGTAAGAACCAAAGAGTCATAAAATAATTAAAAACTCAGATATGTCAGACCCCTTAGAAGAGATTGAGGCCAACCCACAACACAACCAATGGATTTAGAGAACAAATCCCACACGACACTGCAACTCCAATAGCAGACATTGGTGAAGAGTCATAACCGTTCACCAGAGACATGTTGAATGTGGACAGTACTAATGTGGAGTAACTAGTGAATATGTTTATTGATAAACATAGGCATATTAACACCAACAGTGGAACTTTTGCAGGCAGAAGGGTATAGGGGCTATGGTGCGTTACTTGGGGCCAGGAAGACCTGAGTTCAAATCCCTTCTGCTTCCATCTCCATGTGGGAGTCAGAGACAGGCTGACGATTTCTTATGAGCTAAGTGATCATGGTCAGATCACTTCATCTCTTGGAGGCCTCTGTAAAATGAAGGCATTGGTTTCAGTGAAGGTAAAAGTTCCTTCCAGCCTTAGATCTATGATCCTATGAACTTGCTAGCTCTGTGGTCATGGGTAACTGTGGTCAGTTCATCTCTCTGTGACTTAATTCCCTCATCTATCAAGGGAGGCTAAGACAACCTATAAGTATCCTCATCACAGGATTATCATGAACTGATAAAGAGTGCAGTGGGCAGAATCAGGAAAACAGTTCATACGGTAAAAACCTGGTTGTAAGGACAATCAACTCAGAAAGACTCAGAAACTCTTATTAACACGTTATCAACTAAAATTCCTTAAGACTCCATGATGAAACATGCTCTCCACCTCCAGATAGAGAAGTAATGGCCTCAGAGTGCAGATCCTCCTCCCCCTCCTTCTTTTTTAGACCTAGCTAATTTGGGAATTTGTTTTACATGACCATATGCCTTTTAATGGGCTTTGTTTTTCTTGCTTTCCCAATGAGTGTGGGAGGAGGAGGAGGAAGAGGAGAAGGGAGAAAATTTGGAACTGAAAATAAAGTAAATTGAATCAAAAGAAAAAGGAAGAATTTTAGAGAGGCTAGACATGACAGATCTCTGGAGAAAACTGAATGGGGATAAAAAGGAATATACCTTCTTCTCAGCAGTACATGGCACATTCACAAAAATAGACCATGTACTAGGGCATAAAAACCTC
>JAQQSW010015448.1:0-11886 GCA_028646575.1 Pseudocheirus occidentalis | reverse complement strand
AGCTCCCTACCCTGCTAGAAAGCTAGAGAGGTGTTGGAGGAGGGCATAAAAGGGAACAGATTGTGGGAGGGGTCTTACAGTGTGATCAATGTTCTGGGCTGGGGGGTAGGGACAAAAAGGGGAGAAAATTTGTAACTCAAAACCTTGTGGAAATGAATGATGTAACCAAGAAAATAAATTAAAATTTAAAAAAAAAAAAGATAAACAGGAGCTGAGATAGGGAGACCCTCCCTGCCCTACTGGAAAATAAGAGAGCAGAGCAAGGGAGGGGCTTTACAGTGGGATTGCTGTTTTAGGGTTGGGGCAGGGGCAAGATGGGGAGAAAATGTGTAATTCAAAAATGTAATTAAAATGAATAATGTAAACAAGAAAGCAAAAAATAAATTTTAAAAAAATAAAAAATAAATTACTTTTTCAATTAAAAAAAAGACTGAAAAATATAGGGAAAAAATATATTTCTCTTATTGAAAACACCTGACCTAAAAAACAGATCAAAATGATAAAATGTGAAAATCATTGGACTAAAAGACACCTCCCCCGTAAAAGACTGGATAGCATATTTCACATCACAAATTAAACTTGCCCAAATCTATTAAAACAAGAGGACAAAGTGAAAACCGAAAAGATCCACTGGTAACCTGAAAGAAACTCCAAAATGAAAATTTCCATGAAAATAGAAAAAATCCATTGGTAACCTGAAACTCTCAAATGAAATTTTCTGAAGCCAAAATCCAGAACTCCTGGGTCGAAGAAAGAATGCTGTGCATGACTGGAAAGAAAGAATTCAAGCACCAAGAAGCCATAGTCAACTAATTGTACAACTAACTAAAGGAGAGGAGATCTTGGAATAAAATGTTCCAAAAAGCAAAGTGTATGAACTTGCAAGAAAGAATAATTTATATGAAGCAACTCAACATAATCCTATGGGTTGGGGATGAGGAGAAGGGAGCAATGGAACAAAGGAGTCCCAAGAGTTCCTGATGAAAAAAACAGTCATGTAGAAACTCTAAAATTCAAATATAGCCATCTAGAGTAACATCAAAATTTAAGCAATGGGAAGGGGCTATACAAGGATGGAATAAATGTCCCTTCAGAATCCTTATGTCATCAAAAGTCATAGAGGATGTTAAATAAAACAGAGGGCATGGGAATTTTGATGACCTTAGGAAAAGGGGTAAAAGGAAGGGAAAAGTGGATACACTAGAAAAGTAAGTGTGAGGAAGGAGTCTCACATAATCTAGATATACAACAAGAAAATCATGTAAACATGGGTAGAGTTGTGGGAAAGAGGGTATCAGTCAAACCCCACTTTTGTCTGAACTGGCTAAAGGAAAGTAGAACACAAACATTAAAGCATTCGTGTGCATGCACACACAAACATCCACACCCACACCCACGCTCAGGTGTGTGTAGGGAGAGGGGGAGAGAGAGAGAGAGAGAGAGAGAGAGAGAGAGAGAGAGAGAGAGAGAGAGAGAGAGAGAGAGAGAGAGAGAGAGAGAGAGAGTTTGGAATAGAAATACTTGCAATTCAACAGAGAGACAGGAAGGAAATGGGAGAGGAAACAATAAGAAAGAGAAAAGTCATCAGCAAACCAATTCTAATATTGGCAGATGAACCTGAATAGAATTTTAGAAAAGTCAAATATAACAGATCTCTGGTGATTACTGATTGAGAATGGCACGTTTCCAACAAAGCAAAAACAAAAACAAAAACCTATGTAGTGGAGAGTTAAAAACCTCATAAAAATACTGAAAAAATAGAAATATTAAAGACCTCCTTTACTTGACCATGATGCAATAAAAATATATTCAATAAAGGGTCTTTGAATAAAGCATTTAAAATTCATTAAAGTTTAATATGAATATATATGTAGAGCCTATATCAGATTGCTTGCTATCTTGAGGAGGGGGGAGGAGAGGGAAGGAAAGAAAATTTAGAACTCAAAATCTTATGGAAGTGAATGTTAAAAACTAAAGATAAATTAATTAATAAAAAGGGCTTTTTTAATTAATTAGAGGTTAAATAACCTAATCCTACCCAAAGAAACAGTGATGTAAAGAACAAATCAGTGATGCAATAGATAATTTCATCTAAGAAAATGACCCAAAAATAAAAGACATACCAAAATTGGGAAAACATAACCAAGACAATCCTGAGAAGAATGTGTATATCCCCAAACACTTTCATCAAGAAAAAAGGAGAAATACCAATTCAATTAATTGAGCATGCAACCAAAAAAACTAGAAAAACAACAAATAAAAAACCCAACTGAACTCCACAGTGGAAAGGATCAAGATAATAATAGTAGCAAGCATTTTATACGGTGTTTTAAGATTCGCCGAGTATTTAGCATTTGTCACATCAGCCAGTCTTCACAGCGGTCTGCAGAGGGGGTGCTACTATCAATTTATTTTTATGCAGAAAGAAACTGAGGCAGACAAGCCAGGATCACACAGCTAGCAATTACCTGAGGCAGGATTTCAATTTAGGTCATCTCAAGTAAAAATCCTGAAGCACTTAGCTACCTAATAAAAAAAATAGCTAGTTTAATTTTCAAAAGTGATTGGGAGGAAGGAGAGGAGAAGAGATAGAGACAGAGAGAATGGAGGGAAAGAGAGAATAGAGGGAGAGAGAGAAAGGGAGGAGAAAGAGGAGGACAGACAGACAGAGAAGTATCAAAAGGCATGAGTTCAGATCCTGCCTCAAATACTTAGCTGCGTCACCCTGGGCAAGTCACTGAACTTTCTCAGCCTCAGTTTCTCCATGTGTAAAATGAAGATAATAGCACCTACCTCCCATGGTTATTGTGAGGATTACATGAAATGATATATAAAGTGCTTTGCAAATTATAAAGTATTACATGAATTCTACTTGATGATGATAGTGATGGTGAGGGTAGTAGAGCAGCCATCAACTCAGGAATGACTGAAAAAATCATGATATATGAATGTAATGGACCTTAATTTAACTACATAATAAGAAATGATGAAAGGGATAATTTCAGACAAGAAAAACCTAACCTATCTGTAAGAGAGTAGGTGTTGGGATATTGTTGCTACCACACTTATATTATATGTGTTAAGTTCAGGATCTTTTAAAGTTCTTTTTAATAAATTAAATGAGGGATTTGCATAAGATGAAGTCTTATTAGTCTCTTTTGTGATATACAAAATTGTTATTCTGTTGACATCTCATAGACAGAAAACAGTCTCCCACTACAAAGATATCAGGACAGTGACTTTCCTGCAAAGATTTTGATATGTGCCAAATGAGTCATTGAAAGCCTTGGTCTTCTCTGTGTGCAGTTCCTCATTGAACTATCTGGAACCTTGATATCATAGATTCGAAGTCTGAGAGCGCCTTAGAGATCACCTCTAGTCCCACATCACCATTTAACAAGTGCAGTCAAGAAAAATGAAATGACTTTCCCCAACTCACACAGAGAGCAGATGGCAGAAATGAGATTGGAACCTTATCCACATCTTGGGTTCTTCCACTACTCTGCCTTTAGTCAGATTATTATCAAAATAATGTGTTAGTATCAATAGCAGGCAAGAGATAAGTAAGCTTTCAACATTACTATATTCTATAACTAGAAAAATAGAATAGAAACACAACAGTCTTCAATGACAACAGCTTGAAGGAATTCAGTGGAAATCTTATACCACACCCCAATGTCGCCTTTGGATGCCAATATCACAGAATTTAGGGGTATCAACAGCTCTATCTCCCCTCCCCCATCAAAAAATTCAACAAATAATTTTAAGTAATTACTAAATAAGTTAAAAAGTTGTTATTCTTCATTATCTCAACTGTAGGCTCCCAAGGGTTTAGTTAACATCTCTCCGAAGAAGACAATGGTGAAACTGCCCGTAGCCTTTGAGCCAGAGAGTTCACTGCTAGTCATATATCCCAAGGAGGTCAATAAAAAACAGAAAAATCTCATCTACTCAACAATATTGATCGCAATACTTTTAGGATAGGAAAAAAAACTGGCGACAAAGTTGATGCCCATCCATTGGGCAAGGAATAAACAAGATATTTCACATGAATGTAAAGGAATATTACTGTTCTGTAAGAAATGAGCTTGACAGACACAGAGAAGCATGAAAAAACTTATGTGAACTGTGGCAAAGTTAAGTAAGTGAGGTCAAGAAAACAATAAACCCCAGTATTACAACCACATAAATGGAACAAGTAAAAATAACAAAACAATTAAAACTAAGTTGTATGAGATCATAATGACCAAGTGTGGCCCCAAGAGAAGAGCTGTGAGAAAGCATTTCTCCACTCCCCTCCCTCACCCCACTTCTTTGTAAAAATGAAAGATTATGAAGGTGGAACACTGCATAAAATGTCAGACTTTTTTCCAATATGTTGGTTAGTTTTGCTGAATGGGGGGGGGGTTTCACTTTAATTTAAGGGGTTTGGGAGTAGGTCGAGAAATATAGTGGGAAATATAAGTAATGTAAAAACAAAATATAAGAATAGAAAAAATTCAATTGTATTTTTTAATGTACCAATAATTGTATTTCAATATGGTGAACTTCGATTAGTAGGTAATCCTATGTATTTTATCTGATGCATTAAAAAAAAAAACATGATTCTGAGAAAGGATCCACAGACTGTATAACACAGAAAAGTTGAAGGATCTCTGGGGTAGGGCAAGAAAAGAGTATCTCCAGCGGAATGGTCAAGGAGATGGGACTTAAACTGTGCCTTTAAGATGGGGAAGACTTAGATGGACAGAGTGGAAGAGGAATATGCCAGGCAGACATCAAATGGAAAAGAGACAAGGAGGATGGCATTCTACCTGAAGGGAATGTTCTTGCTGGGGGATAATGAAAAAAGGAGTAAGGAAGAGGAATTGAGGCAGTTGGCGGAATGGGAAATGCCCTGAATTTGGTCAAACTTTCTGTGGGAACTCAGACTAGACGTTTCCCCTCTCTGATCCTCTTTCCTCATTTAAAAAAATAAAGGCATAGGGATAGACTATAAGGAACCTTCCACCTGGAACAATCTATGATTCTCTGACCTCTGACAGAAGGGAGCTGGAATTGGAAGATGTATCTACAAAGCTGAGGACCATTCAGCCAAGGGCTGCCCAAGAATGGAAGGGGTTAAGGGTAGGCTGGCTTGCCTTTGGGCTGATGCTGATAAATTATAGTGTGTCCCTGGGTATTAAGTGCAGAGCAGCTCCCTCTGTCTGCCTTTCCCTTCCTAGCTATATCTCCCACCGATCAATACTAAGAAACTCATTAAAATTCTTCTGCCAACTCCCTGTGAATCTTGGTCATTTATTCAAGGCTTTCTCTGATCCCCTCTCCTGCATCCTGTTCCAGGCACATCCCCTCTCCCGATTCAATGATTTTTTTTTTCCTCTCTAAATATGTACAGAATAAGCCAACCTGGTCTACTTGGTCCTCCTGGAATGCTCAGCCTAGACTGCCATCAGTTCCCAAAGTCCCTGCTCTTGCTTGGAAGGGTAGCATATCAGAAAGCACTGAACTAGGAGTTTGGAAGACCAAGGTTCGTTACTTCCTAAGATACTTGTTAGCTGTGGGACTCCAGGTAAATTACTTCCTTCTGGACCTCAGTTTCTTAAGAGGTCCAAGGGCAACGGCAAGACTAACATCAAGGCCAAGGCTGAGTCTCCAGGCTCTTGCTGCCTTTCCCCAGGGGCAGGTTCAGAGCCAGAGGAGGTCCCCAGGTGCCAAAAAATCAGCCTCCCTAGCAGACCCAGGGCAACTAAGGAACTAGACTTCTCCCTTTTATCTTTGTGAGCTCAGAATTTGGCACCATGCTTGGCACATAGTAAGATGCCAATAAATGCTTTTCATTCATTCAATTAGTCGGTGTACCTGGAGGATACTTGATGAGGTATTCAATTTATTCTATTTGACACCAAAGGTCAAAACCACAAGCAATGGATGGGAAACCACCAATTTAGGCTTTGATGTTTAACCCAAACTTTTAAGGCCATCCCAAAATGGAACCCAAAGCCTGGGGAGAAGGCAGAGTCCCCTTCCCTGGAGGATTTCAGGAAGATGGTGGATACCCACTTGCTGAGTGGTCTATAGTCAGAATACCTTTGGGGTGTAGGTTGGACTTGATAGTGGCTAGGTTCCCTTCCAAATCAGAAGGCTGGTGAATCTGTCACGTGATAGCCCTTTGAGATGCCATATAGTTCAAAGCTTCTGATCCTTGTTATGCTGCATTTTTGTCCCCACAACCAGGCCAGCTTAGCTTAACATTTACCATGCCATCTTAGACCCAGCAAATGGCTTTACTTGGAGGAGGGAAGAGGAAAGAAACTTACAAGAACATTCCACCCCTGACCTAAAAATAGTGCCATGCACAAATGCTGCACTTTTATGAATTGTTTCTCCACTAGTGAGAATAGGCTGACACTGGACCATCTACACTCCATTCCATTAGGATAATTAACTGATTAATTAATAGCTATCATTTATATAGCACCTACTATGTTCCAGGCAACATGCTAACACTTTACAAATATCATCTTAATTGTTGTTTGTCCTTCATTCTCAAAGAGGACCATGACATCTTTCTTCCTTTCTCTTTCTCTTTCTTTCTTTCCTTCTTCCTTTCTCTGTCTTTCTCTCTTTCTTCCTTTCTCTTTCTTTCTCTCTCTCTTTTTTCTTCCTTTCTCTATTTCTTCCTTTCTCTTTCTTTCTTTCTGTCTTTTTTCTTCCTTTCTCTCTTTTCTTTTTTCTTCCTTCCTTCCATTCTTCCTTTCTTTCTTTCTATCATCTCATTTGAGCTTTACAACAACCCTATTCCTAAAATGTCCTCCTTATCCCACCTTCATTTGCTGAATTTTTACCCATCCTATGTGGAATATTACACCTACTCACAGATACAATCAATGCTTTTGACTTCTTTGCTAGTCTAGGCTTTTTTCTTCTCTTTTTAAAAAATCATTTATTACGAAGGATGTTACTCAGAAGAGGGAAGGAGGAGGGCATATTTGGAAGTGAAGATAATATTTTAAATGATATTAATGAATGCTTTCAAAAGAAATTCTAGCCATCCTTTAAAGCCCAAAGCCAAATGTACCTCCTTCTGAAAGCATTCAGTTTTTCTATCACTACAGTGCTTCCCCTTCAGAATTCCTACCCCTCTTTGACTTACCACCTCCCTAAGGCATTTAGCATGTAATATTGGGTGTTAGTTATCTCTGTTACTAAGACTATAAGCCCTATGAGGGGCAGGTACTGTGCACCTCTCCTAGCACCTAGGACAGAGACAGTTTTTCAATATATTTTGAACCTATTTATCTTTAAACATATTGTTCCTCTCTGTACCCACCATAGAATATAAGCTCTATGAGGGCAGGGACAGTTTTATTTTTATCTTTAATCCTGGTACCTAGTACAGTGCCTGGCTTATTGATTACTTGATCATTTGCATGAATAGATGACTAAGTGTTTGATGAGTGAGCAAATTAATGCAAGCTAGAGTGACTTCCTAGACGCTGACTAATGAATAAGAACCCTTCATTTTCTGCAGATGGTAAGGGCCTGGATGAAGTGTGGTATGATGGAAAGAAAATTTACCCTTGAGTCGTAGAACCTAGATTCAAATCCTGCCCCTGATGCTTCCTGTGTATATGACCTTGGGCAAGTCACAGCTTCCATTTCCTCATCAGCAAAAAGAGGGACTTGTACTATTGACCTTCAGGGTCCCCCCAGGTCTAAATCTATGCTTCCGGGACTGAGGGAAGGGGAGACTCCAAATGCATCCCCTTCTCTCTGCCCATTTGACCAGATGCATAGTCACTTCCTACAAGCTGTCCCCACTGGATCTTCACTCCCTGGAAGAGTTTCTGTGTTTTATGCAAACTGGAAGATATTGTCAGCTCCTCACAGCCTGCTGGTCATTTGTTAGCAATGTTCAAGGGGACCAGGTCTCATCCAGGCTGTTGCCAAAAGAGCCCAACCTCTTCTCACACTGCCTCATCCCCAAAAGCAGCCATTTACCCCTGACCCTTTGTTTCCTGTCTCTAAATCAATCCTATGCCCTAATTTTGTAGCTTCCCCAATTTTCCTGCATGTTTCTATCTCAGTCTCATCATCCAGGTCAGATAGTCAAGAGAACATTCCTGCTGTTCGTTGTCCATGCAGGGATGGAGCCCAGAGCCTCAGGGGCACAGGGCTAACAAGTAAGTTAACCAGCCCCAGATTTAATGGGGGAGGGGGGAAGGAACATGTCACATCAGGGAGGCTGAGATAAAAATGCTGAGCTTTACTCAGCGAATGCTCTCATTTTTCTAGTATGAGGCTGTACTCAGACTCATCCTGGGGGCTGGGAGGTCACTTCTCCCCTCTCTCCTTGTCTCTACTTCTCAGTCTGTCTCTACCCTCCCCTCAAATATCTCCAGCTCTACTCCCCCTCCCATCTTTCTAGAGGTCTTTGTCTTAGCCTTTCTCTTCATTTTCTAACTGGGTTAAAGGACCCTGAGCAGAAATGGAATCAGGTCTAGGGCCTACATAAGCCCCACTGGGTTTTTTTTCTTTTCTACTCTATACTTATTCTGTTCTTGCTGTCATCCCCAAAGCTACCAAGAGATTCAGACTTCCTTTAGCCATCTCTACCTCTTCAAGTAGACTATGCCTGGTGTTAGGGGCCCACATTCTCTAATTGCCAGAACCTATGATCTCTGATACCACTTTGCCCAAGAGAAGAAAGAAGGGCTCAACAGACGTGGTCAGTGATACAATGACCTCCAACTTTGGACCACAGGGTCATTATTATCTAGAATAGAAATTCTTCATAATTTTTGTGGCACATGAATAGAGTGGAATATCACAGATACATACAAACTGGAAAAAGCCACCTAAAGATCTAAGTACACAAAACTCAAAGTGCCACCACCAAGAATTCTTACCTGCCTCTCCAGTTCTCTTTCCAGGTACAACGGACCATCCATCCCCAAGTGTCACACTCCTCCTGCTTCCATATATTGCCCTCAGAAGGTCTGTCATAGTATAAGAGAACCTAGTCATCTCCTTGACTCTACAGACAGCAGCTACTGCTCTCATCCTTCCCCTTGGATCAACTCCCCAGCCTGCCTGCCTGATTGGGATAACACCTGGTCTCCTTTTCCTTTCTTGACCACCTATGACAGAGGGTAGGGGGTTTTTTTTAACGATTTTACTAGCATCTAAGGGAAAGAAGGTAAAATGAAACGCATTTACAGATCCCAGAATCAATGGGTTCTACAGCCTAGGCATATCAACTTAGCATAGCCCTGACTTGGCCTTAGAGGCCAACATATCTTTCTGGGCTAAGCAAGCCCCATCTCACCTCACTGATCCCTTCCCTTAGCTACAGACAGGGGAAATAGAAAGATTCTATTCATTTATTTTGTGGGGTTTATGTCTGAAACATATTATCAAGAACATTTAACAGGTACCTAAAACCAGACCAGAGAGGAAAGAAAAACCAGTTATTTTATTAACTTTATGGTATAATTTTGGAAAGATCAATTATACTATGCCACTTGAGGCTAGAAAAGTTATTTCTAATCCAGGCATATCCTGCTGAATGTCTTCTCTTGTTAAAATAAAACTTTAGGTGAAGCAATAGCACCAAGGATTGGTTAGCTCCTGTTCTCACTTACCACCTCATTGACATTCAAGCTCTCCCATTTGCTCGATGTATGACTATTGGCCAATCTGAGCCACATCATATAGAAAATGAACAACATCATCAAGGCATTTTCTACCTCAGGGAATGATTATAAGGAAGGTGCTTTGTAAACTTGGAAGTGAATCCTGAATCTGTGCTTTGTTGGTCTGGACCTGTCATTTCATTGGTGTGGGGAGGAAATACATAGGAGTAACTTTAAAAGTCACATCAATTAATAAGATTTATTAAGTACCTATCATGTGTCAGACACAATGCTAGGTGTAGGGAGTATGATGGGAGATTAGATTGACTTTGAAAGAGTCAGTGTCCAAAATGACAAAAAAAGACAAATTGAGGAGCTATGGGGAAATGTTCACATTAATATACTGTTGGTGGAGCTGTCAACTGGCCCAACCATTATGGAAAACAATGTGGAGCTCTGGATCAAAAGTTACTAATCTGTGCATGCCCTTTGATGCAGAAATACAACTATTACATCTATATTTCGAAGAGTTCAAAGAAAAATGAAACAGATCTACATATAGCAAAATATGTGAAGTCTTTTTTGTTAAAAACTGAACTGAAAAAGAACTGAAAGATGTTAAAGAACTGAAAGGTGCTGCTAGGTGGATGGAGTCTTGGAATCAGAAAGACTCATCTTCCTGATTTCCAGTCTTGCCTCAGACTCCAACTCTGTGATCCTGGGCAAGTGACTTAACCCAAATTGCCACAGTTTCCTCATCTATAAAATGAGCTAGAGAAGGAAATGGCAAAGAAATGGCCAAGAAAGTTCCAGATGAGGTCACAAAGAGTTGGACATGACTGAAATGACTGAACAACAAAAAAACTGAAAACTAAAAGGTGCCTATTCCATTGGGCAATTGAGGTATAGAAAACTGTGTCTGAGCCTCCATGACCCCATTTTGGGGTTTTCCTGGCAAAGATACTGGAGTGGGTAAGAAATTATCAAAGAGAGAGTTTTGGAGAAATTTGAGAAGACTTGTCTTAACTGATGCAAAGGGAAGTGAGCAGGACTGAGAAAACGCAACTCACACAATCACAACACTGTAAAGATAGATGACTTTGAAAGAGAACTCTGCAATGACCAATCTCACTTCCAGAGAATTGAAAATGTTTCCTGTTCCTCCTCCATTCCTTCAACTTTCATCATTATAAATAATGTTGTTGTGGTTGGTTTTCTGGACTGGTGATTTCATTGATCTCAGAACTCCCAAAGGAGAAACTTCCTCTCCTGACACAGACAGTTCTGTTCAGCATGAGAGCTTGAGAGGGTTGCCCAGGACACTGACAAGGGAAGTCACCCAGCTAATACGTGATGCCCAGGTCTTTCTCACTTCAGGCCAGTTTTAATCATATGGTCTTTTATCATTCTGCATGTTTTTCATAGGTGCTTTGTCTTCCTACCCAGATTGTAAACCCCTGGGATTGTAAGGTATTGCATGTCAAGATTATGAAAAGGCTTCATATATATGACCTGTATTCAAACCTGGCCCTGCCACTTACCAACTATCTGACCTTAGCCTAGCACCTTGCCTCTAAAGGCTTCCATTTCCCCATAGATAATATGAGGATCCTATGAGATTTATGGCTAGAAGGGATCTTGAAGGTCATCTAATCCAGCCCCCTCATTGTACAGATAAGGAAACTGAGGCTCAGGAAAGTCAATCGACTTGTGAAAAATCACATAAGCAGTAAGTGGGAGAATCAAGATTTGAATGCAACTCCTCTTTCTCCAAACCCAGAACCTGCACCCCTGCACTTTTACTAAACATTTACTAACGCATTTACTAACACATCCTGTGTACAGAGGACTGAGTTAGGCACTAAGGGAAACCCAGAGTCTAGATAAGACACGATGCCTGCCTGCCCTCCTGAAGATTAGAAAGAGAGAAGGATACCAACAAAGATTAGAAAGGGGAAGATACCAACAAAGATGGGATGAAGTGGAAACCCTGTTGACTTCAGAGTTCAAGGGGCTGGGTTCAGACTCTGGCTCTGCCACTTGATACCTGAGGCATTGGGGCAAATCATTTCACTTTTCTAAGATTTAGTTTCCTCAACTAGAAAATGAAGAGATGGGATTAGAGAACCCTGAGATTCCTTCCAGTTCTAGATCAAAGATCCTATGAGTGATAAAAATCACTAAGGTGCCTAGGATTACATGGTAAATTCGTTAGAGTTAGGTAAATATAGGGGTGTGTGGGAGTCAA
>JAQQSW010015447.1:0-11886 GCA_028646575.1 Pseudocheirus occidentalis | reverse complement strand
ACTACTATACTACTACTACTATACTACTACTATACTACTAGTATACTACTACTACTACTACTACTAGTATACTACTACTACTACTAGTATACTACTACTACTACTACTACTACTACTAGTATAGTAGCCACAGAAAGCATAGCATAGACCGGTAGGCTCTAGAGGCTCCAGTAGTTTATAATGGGGACTTGGAGAGACTCCGGTTGGAATCCTTAATCTGATACTTCCTTGCTCTGTGACTGTGAACAAATAATTGGAACGTCCTGAGTTTTCTCATCTCTTAGGTGGTGACCATACTTGTAGTCCTTACATAATATCAAATGACATAATAAATGAAAAGCGCATTGTAACCTTATAAATAAGAATAGCTGGCATTTATAAACCATTTAAAGCAGATATTATCTCATTTTATTCTCACCACAAACATGGGAGATTGGTGCTTTTGTTATCCTGGTTTTACAGATGAGGAAATTAAGGCTGTTCAGCTGAAGGGGTGGAGGGAGAGAGTTAAGTGACTTGACCAGGGTTACATAGCCAGTAAGTGTCTGAAGCTGGATTTGAACTCAGATTTTTCTGTTTCCAGGTCCATTGCTCTATCTGTAAAAAATGGGTAATAATATACTTACTACTACATCTTAGGGCTGTAATAAGTGTCAAAGGAGGTTTTTGTTTTGGAGCAGAATGGTGATTTCATTGGTATAGGGAGCTCCCTTTCTGAAAAGATCTGGCAGTAAGCATTTATTAAGCACCAACTGTTTACTAGGTACAAAGAATGAAACAATCTTTTTATTCCTAAGGAGCCATACAAAGTACAGATAACATAAACCTTTTTTTTACATTAAAAAATTAAAATTCATTTTTGCCAATTTTAATAATCAAGAAAAAGGTCTGGCTATAATACTTAATGATATAGGCCTCACATTTATATAGAAAAACACAATGATTAAAAAAAGTATCATCACTGAAAATATTACACAACTTCAACTGTTTCATCTCAGATTTTCTTTATGTAATTGGTTGTATTTGAATTAATAAATTAAACAAACCTGATCAAGGGACATGGCTAACAATTTAAATGGACCTGATACTAGAATTTCTTAAACTTTTCTCAAATTCATGTTCATGTCTTTCCCTTATGGATTAATAGGAGAAAAAATTAATCATGTGGAAACCCTCCTTCATTCAAATGATAAATTTTTTAAAAGTATTTATGATATATTTCACTCCTCTAAACTCTAAGCACAGAGGCTCCTCCACGTCTGTGTGTTCGACAATATAAAAATGTTAAAGAAATACAAATATACAGAAAATAGTTCAACACAAAGTAAACATGGGGGCAGCTAGGCAGTACAGTGGATAGACTTCACCAGGCCTGGAGTCAGAAAGATTCACCTTCCAGTGTTCAAATCTGGCCTCAGATCCTTACTAGCTATGTGACCCTGGTCAAGTCACTTAACCCTGTTTGCCTCAGGTTCCTTATCTATAAAATGAGCTGGAGAAGGAAATGGCAAACCACTTCAGTATCCCTGCTAAGAAAACCCTAAATTGGGCCCAAGATTCAGACATGACTGAAATGACCAAATAAGAACAACAGGGAACTGCAGTAGGAACGGAGGGGCTTTGACACCTGCCTTGTAATGCATCTAACCTTAGAGGGCAACCTGGGGTCTTGGAGGTGAGTTGACTTTGCCTAGAGTTCCTTCCATAGCCAGTTCAAACCCAGCTCTTCTCAACTCTGTGGCCAGCTCTTTATCCACTGGGCTGCTCTACTCCTTATCAAAGGTGACAATGTTTTCATATGCAAGTGATGATGTTTTTTATAAAACATAGAGAAATACAGAATTTTATTTTCCTGTTTTACCAATTAGAATTCCCTGTGTTAACTTAACCAGGATCCTTTCATCTACTCTGCTCTTCCAAGAAGGGAAATCCTGATTGGTCCTGCAATAAATTTATATGCAAATTGTTTTACAGCTGCAAAGCTTTGTGGTTATACTGCTTGACTGACTGGCTGTGTCTCTTTTCTCCCCACCTAGATTCACATGAAAACAATGCCAGCCGCCATGTACAGATTGTTGACGGCCCAAGAACAGCCTGTTTACATCTGAGACCCTATGCTCCTCACCTTCATAACATGCATGAGGGCGCCTCCTCACTAGTGGCTATGTTTCTAGTGATGCTATTTGTGACCATGGAATCATTTTGTTTGCACTCTCTCTCACACACAACGTTTTGTCATGCACCAGAAGAAAAGTATCCATGAGGACCCGTTTTTTCTTCCTTGCTCCATCTTCCCCCCTCCCCAGGCCCCATCCCCAAATACAAGTGATGTTTTATGTATGTAGTTCCTTGCAGAAGGGAGAGTTATTTATGCTTGGCATTTTCAGCATGCCTGACATCCTGGAAGGGGTGGAGAACAGAAGGGGGAACTAGTTTTCCTGTGGAATCCAGACTTCACAAAAAAGTTTATGAAATGTGGATAATGGTAGGAGCTGAAAAATCCAGTGGCTAAAAGTTCTCTGGTGCTCTTGTTCTCTCCTCCGTGTACATACTTTGGGACAAGATGGGTATGGGGAGCCAAACAAAATATCTAAAGATTTTGATTGACCAAAGTAGATTGAGGGTTTAACTCTCTTCACTATTTCCTCACAGAATTCCTGAGCAGGTTTCAAACATATTCCATGTTTGGTCTTTAATTTGCAATATGTTTATTTACTCTAAATATAGATATTAAAAGGCCACTGCAGTGCATTTAAATAAAGAGGGAGGGGAGGGATCAGTGACATTTTGAAAGGGGTTATAATGGCCTTGCAGATAGCTTCAAGGGTATCATATATGGTCTTTCTATTATACTCCATTTCATCCATTCCATTCCACCAGGGTTATAAGCTTAAATTCTAGGTCCCCAAGCACCATCTGTCAAGGGCCCACAGCCCTCCTAAAACATCTTTATCTTGTAACTCAGCCCCTTCCTGGTCCCTACAGGGGCTGCATGGGTTGAAATTCCAACTTCACCATGTCCTTTGGGCATTTGACCTCATTTTAACTGAGGTACTTCCTAGTTTTTACATTCCTAAGTAACTTATCCCTAGCATTTTGACAGAACTCTCCAAGATTCTGTGAACTGAAGCTGCTCCCCTAGCTAGCTCGAAGACAGGGATCCAGAAACTTACTTATTGGTTACCCAGGAGACCACTAAACTCTTCCTTTCCTAAGTTTTAAGTTCCTCTAGTCCATAGCCTGAAGCAAGCTTCTTTTCTCCTTGGGACCAACAAGACATGCATATTCCCTACACAGCAAAAGTGATCATGGAGGGGACCCTTTCATCTTCCAGCCTTGTGGATCTGAGAGAGAGTGGACCTGGTGTTGAATGTCCTCCGTGTGATTCAGGTGCCTCATATTTATGGACTCTTAGTTCAGCAAAGGCGTCTCAGTAATACTGTTATTCTGAGCCAGTTTTTACATATTCTTGGTCCAAAGAATATTTTTGATTTCATGTGGGGGGTAGTTTTGATTCTTTTGTTTTTTGTCTTACTTTGTTTGTGACCTCAGTGGAATCAGGGGAAGAAAAACTAATATATTTTTAATATTAATATAAAACCCCTTGTCCTCTGCTTTTAAGATACTTATTCATTATGTCTGCTGACATAGGAATTCAGTGAGCAAACTGTGGGTAGTGGTTATTTATTACCATGGAGAGAGAAGGGAAGGGAATAAAAATAAAGAACAAAAACCTAGGCCCACATCTCCACAGGAGAAGACCTTATTTCATAAGGTATAATCTACTTTTCTTTGGGACTCTATCAATGCAGTTTCTTTTTGGGAAAAAAAAAATGGACATCCCATATCTTGAAATTATCAAAAGCTAAGTCTTCAATTTTCAAGCACATACTTGATAGGGGAATGAAGCCAGACACATCAAGATAACACCATTGGGGAAGAGTAGAGCCCTTCCTCAGTGTTAATGCTTAAGTAAGCTGTAAGAGCCTGGAAGTCACCTTCTGGAATTTATGCTGAAGGCCGACCTTAGACTGAATTATGAAGTATCAAAAGTTGGTTTTCATTGCCTTTCGTAGGTGCGCCATCCCTCCTCTTGCTAACAGAGCTCTCCTGTGAGAAAAGCATTTCATGCTAAGGTGTTAAGCTCAGGCATCAGCATGCCATAGTAGCTAAGCCTGAAGTCAGGGAAGAACAAGGGGTATCACAGTCCCTAGACAGCTCTCTAAGATAGTGTCTAGAGGAGAGTTGCTCATCCATACTAATAAAGGGTTTTCTTTCTCTGATGAAATCACAAGTCTGGCCCTCTACACTATTTCTCCAAAAAGGGGTTAGGGATTTAATGTTAGCTTTGAGGAATTATTGAAGTTTAAATGAGAAAGACACCTTAATTTAAAAGGAATGAATAGATAATGATAGGATTTTAAAGTGGTGGGGTTTTTTGTGGGGGAAAGATCTTTCCTGAACTTCACTCCAAGAACACCATGGTAGGTAGTACCCTCTTTGTGTAAGGGCTGTCTTAGCTATGCTAGTAAAAATCTTCCTTATTTGTTCCTACTAGAGAGAGAATTCTGGCTTTGACTTCTGATGGTGCTTAAATAAAGATTCTCCTGTCCTCTCACACACATCCTTCCCCCAATGCTATGTCTCCTCACCCAACTCCTAGAACAATGCCTTACCCAGGATTGGCACTCAGTGAATGTTTCAAGGGAGGAAGGGGAGATTCCAAGGAAAGGGTTTTTAAAAAGAATGTATTTTCTGCTTTTACCACTGATAAAATCCTGTACAAGTTTAAGAAAAGAAACAGAAATGGCAAACTTAGAAAGTGAGTAGACCTGATATATATTTTAGCACACAATTAAAACTGACTTAATGACCCACCATTCACATTAAGTAAAAGCAGTCCCTTACTGCAGGATTTTGAATGCTACAGCAGCACTGATGCTCAAAGGTAAAATAGTTTCTGGCCACCACCGGACAGAAGCTATTATGATTCAGGCAGGAGTAGGAGTTTTCTTAATGTTAGCAACTTAGTTTATAAAGATCACATTTTTTTAAAAACAATGTTTTTCTTAACATCCCTATATATAGTAATATATGTAAATATGATAAATACCGTGTATAATTGAGAAGACTATGTACAGAGCAGCCTTTCCATAAGTTGCCTGAGTGAAAAGCTACTCCATGTGGGGTTAAAGCGCGCTGGTGACTAACGTCAGGTATCAACCCCCATTTTTATTTACCTCTTTTTCATTCTGTGGAGATGACAAGAGTCCAGCTCTATTTCTTCCATGTAAGGGTTACAAGGAGCCTCCCTGGGCCCCTGGGAGTTTGGGACAGTGAAGACCGCCCTCCACCTAAACTACCCAGGAGCCAGAGCTCACTTCTCCAATAATAATTGCCACTGCCCACCAGGGTAGACTTTGCCAGAAGAAACTGGAGGCATAGAGAAGGGCTGGCTGCCATTTGATAGAAATGAGAACCAACAAAACAGAAGGTAAGTCACATTTTCCATAAGCACAGGTCCCCCAAAGGCCCCAGTTTAATAAATTGCTACCTCCCTTTCTTCTTTCTCCCATTCTACACACACACCCACACACACAAAACACACAAACAACACAACACACAGGTGCACATACCCAATACAGGAACACATGCACATTTCCCACAATCTCAGATTTAAAAAAAAAATGTATTTGTCCCTTCACTGGGGGTTTTGACCCAATTGCATAACTGTTGTCAGTGTTTACATATAAGGGACCACCTCCACTCTGCCTCGGTTTCCTTCACAGGTTTAAAAAAAAAAACAACCCAATCCATTCATTGGTTTGAACTGCATCCATTGTCAAATCTTTGGTTTGGGTTTCCTTGAGGGTAGAACTCTTTAATTTATGCTTTCCTGAATCTCGGCAGCGCCTGAAGATGATGGTGTGGGTGTGAGGTTTCTTGTACATATTTAGCACAGTACCTAGACTATGAAGTGTAGTCTTGTTCTGTAAAGAAGGTGAGGTAGAACTTGCTGTAAAGCGTGGGGAGAAGTACAGTATTGTATTTGTAACTATCGTTTTCTTTGTATACACTAAACTTAATGATCTCTATATATAAAATATAAATATATATAAATAAATATATATATAAATACAAATATATATATATATATATATATATATAAATAAATATGTGTGTGAGCCTGGAATGTTGATGATACTGCACATCTATTGAATGTAATTCCTCTGACATTTTTGGTCACAGGTCTCTGGACCCCTCTCTGTACACACAGCAGCAGTGGTTTGATTTTTTTTTGGGTTGTGTGATGTATTTACTGTGCTACCTTCCCTTATTTAAATGAGCGCTGATGTCTGTAAGATTTGCAATGACAATAAAAAAAACCCCACCCCTTACATCTTGATCATGACTGAATATTTGACGCTTTTGGTGGGTAGGCCTGGCATAGCAAGGACAAAAGTATCCCAATAGCTATTGTAAGAAGGAAGACCTTTCTGCCTTGGATTCAACTCAATTCAAACATTTAGGAAGCACCCTGCTATGTGACTGATGTGGTGGGAGCTGAGCATACAAAGTCTGAAAGGGAAACCATTCCTGCCCTCGAGATTACATTTTACTGGGGAAAACCATGTACACAAATAAGTAAATGTATAATGAACACAGTACTGGTGACCCAAAATAACAACTTTCCTTCCCTCTGTCTCCTAGTCCCTATTCTGTTAAGGACAAGCCCAGGATGTTTGTATTTTCCCCCATATGGAGTACACCCCCAAGATAAGAGAAATTCCATTATTCTGAATTTCCAGGTATCCTACCATAAACAGGAAGGCATACCCACTGTCGACCTTGTCTGGTCTTTCAAGTTACTGACACAGGAAAGGGCATTTTTAAAGCAAAATGAAGAAGTCTGGTTGATTAGTTCAGACTTTGATCTTACTGGGGGTTGTCAAAAGAGAGCCCATAGTAAAACTGGTGGAGACTTCTGACACCTGCCTATAAGAAATAGTCTCCAGAGCACTAGAGGAGAGTGATTTTACAATTCTACCTCATATCCTCAGCATCCAAGCAGGGCGCCTCCTGTTTGGGATGAAAAACTTCATTCGAAATTTAATCAAGAACACAGAGATCTCTTAGGACAAAAACAGGAACTTATTCTCTTCCCCTGGGAGAAGAGGATGGTCTTCCCCATGACTAATCATGAGAAAGAGGAACGCAATGTGGGGTGAACAAAATTTTTAAACCCTAATCCAGTCAAACCCCCTTCCCTCGACTGCCCCTTCTCCCAATGGCTGAGAGGCAGACTCAAGTCTCAGTGCAAAAATCTTCCCCAATGGCAAGTAACAGGGAAGCCTGCCACTATCCCCCATTGGCTGGGAAACAAGCTTACAAAGAACAAGGATGCTGACTGACAGCAAGGGAAATGGAGAAGGGTCCAGAAGCAAGGGAGGGGAAGGGAGAAAGGGTGAAAGTTTACCAGGGCAGTAGTAAAGAAAAGTTGAGGTCAAAAGATGTGAGGGTTAAGAAATACTTACAGGTTGCAGGTGGTTATGATGAGGCAGGGGGAGAGTCCAGGCCCTAGAAAAGTCTGGGTCATATGGAGTTCGGGGCACACTGGATTCTCTGGGTCTCTCAGAGGCAGTGGGGAGCAGCAGTCCTTGGAGTTCTCATGCGTGTGGAAACCGGATTTTCTCCTTACCCCAGGGCCAGGTGAAGCCCTTGTAACTGTAAAGTCCTGCCCCCACATTTGGCTAGATCCCGCTCCTTGCAGCCGGACCTTGTTTTTTTATCATGTGTAGTAGGTGCATCTGGGTGATATATAAGACTCAGTTTTGGGGGCAGGGAAAGGGGTCTTGAAATCTTGCTTTAAAGCTTCACCATAGAGGGGACTCAGTAAAATTTCACTGTTTACACTTTTGAATCACCACTCTTCTGTACTTGAGAACGAGCTGGTGCCTTCTTGATTGAGGTAAGCAACCAGCTGCCCCTGCAGTCAGGGAAAGTGACCCTGACAAAAAGACTCCTGAAACGGCTTTCTGCTGATTGATAGCAGAAGCGAAGGGGTGGGAAGGGTGAAGTAGACAGTCAGAACTGACACCGTTTTATAAGATCCATTCTGTATGGGATGAGTGAAAACTTCTCAAGCAGTTTGGGATTGGCAACTTCCCTTTTCCTCCCCCATTGCTGCTGTCAATCACTTTCATTTTCCTTTGTCTGCTCTCCCACCTCAGTGGGCCCCTCCTCCCGACCAGTGGGAGTCAGGGACAGCCCAGGCTCACTCCTCCTTCCTTGCTTTGGGACCCTCACCCCCCCCCCCCTTTCTAGCTGTCCCATTTGGGGAAGAATTTGAAGTCTGCCTCTCAATCAACAAGAGAGGAGACAGTCAGGAAGGGGACTTGACTGCATTAGGGTATAAATTCTTGCACTGTCTTTTGTAACACAACTCTTCTCCATGATGAGTCATGGGGAAGACCACCTCTTCATGGGGAAGAGAATAAACTCCTGTTCTTATCCTAAGAGATCTCAGTGTTTATTTTTTTCACTAAATTAAGGATGAGGGTTATTTTTCAGCCCAAACAATTCTGAGAAGTTTTCAAGTTTTCACTCCCCAGACACTCCCAAACATAATAAGCACATCCCATAGGTCTAGAGGAACAGACGCCCTCAATTCCACCACCTCTTGAGTTAGCCTTTTGATTCTAAACTCACAGGGTAGATTTATTCAAAGTCATAGTCAATTCTGCTGTAACTCTTGTTTCAAAAACTCAAAATTAGGGAACATGTTGAGCACAATGAGAATTTCAAAATCTTGAGAAACATTAAGAGAACTCAAAACACCTGAGTTCAAAACTCACAAGCAGCAGCCTTTCAGAAGGCCACTTCAGGAGCAAACTACCCGTCTTTGTCAAGGTAAAGTGGCTTTTTAATTGTTGATTTTCTGGCACTATGAGCTGGTTATTGGGGCATCCCCTCCCCCCTTGCCCCTGACTTCTGCTGTGGCCTCTGACCAAGGCCCCAGGGATCCTAGTTGTACTGGGCTCCCAGGGCAGAAGCTGCAAGGCTTAGGGCTCAGCCACTCATTGTTTACCGAGCTGCTGAGTTTTTGTTTGTTTGTTTCTCTTGCTCAGTTTTGCATAGTATGATGTTTTGGGTTAATGCATATATCTGGGGAGTGGGTGTGGGTTATTTTGGTTTTTGGTTTTTTGGTAGCAGAACTGCCCCTACCTGATGCTGTTTGGGATGCTTTTGTCTGTAACCCCAATTTGTAAAAATCTCCCTCATGCTTGGGTACCTATATATGTAACAGCAATTTGTAACAAGCCTGTGTAATTAAATTGTAAAAGTCACACTTTCCCCCTTCCATAAAGGCATAAACCCTGCTTCTCCCATTCCCCCAGCCTGAAAGTCTTCCCTTAACTAGAAAGTTTGCCTGGAGACAAGCCTCTGGGAAAATCTCAAAAGTTTCTATAAACAAATCCTTAGAGAAATGTATATCCCCTTTGTTCTAAGTACCCAGCTGCACCCAAAAGCCTTTAACAACTTTATCAGGAGATAACTCTGTCTCAATATGGCAAATCCTGAGTCCCTAATCAGTCTAGTTCCCAGACTTGGAAACAATCAAAACTATCCTCCCAACAGCCATATTGAACATATGTCATTTGTCTCTGACAGTAAACGGCCTGTGACACCTATGACTGTCAAGCTCAAAACCACACCTCCCTCTTACCCAACCCTCAGGAATTTCCTAGTGAATAATGGGTAATTAGCATACACAGTTGATAAAAAAAAGTGCATGTCCCTTTAAGCACTGACCACTCCTAGACCACTCCCCAACTCCACTTTTGCCCACCTAGTTAGCATAATTAGCCTTTGACTGACAGTTTTAGGGTTATAAATCCTGTCCCTCAACCCCCAGCTCTTTGCAGGCTATCTCTTTAACCTTTTCCTGCCCGCTGCAGAGTGTAAAACTTTATAGCTCTACCTTAGCCCCTACACTTTGCAGATCTCCCCTATTTCTCCTGCCAGCTACTAAGCCAGCATATCAATAAACTTTATAACTTTACAAAAGACAATTTGGAGCCTATTGAAATTCTTTTCCAGACAAGAACCCAACAGGGACTCATATGAGATCCCTTAACCACCCAGCACTTACACCTCTTCACTACCTACTGCTGTTTCCCATTCAGGGTAGGAGCATTATCTAGGGGGAGGGGAAATTGAGCATTCCCCCAGCATAACTGCACATCAGTGACAGGAAGAAATGGGCAGTTCCTATTATATTATCAGGGAGCTGAAAGGAAGCTCCCTCAATTTCACAGATAAGCAAAGTGAGACTCCCCCAAAGTAACAAATCCAAAAATCACACAGCTAGTTAATCACACAGTTGGAATTCTGAACTCAAGTCACCTGGGTAACATTTCTATTTCTATACACAATACTGCTGAGGAAGATTTCATGCTTCCAAAAGCTTTTAGGGAGTTCTGTGTTCCCCAAATTACCTGTACCTTTGACTCCAGCAAAACATGCCTGCCTCCTTGTTCTTGAGACTCTTGAGTGCCCACCAGTGTCCTTTATAAAGTTAAAATAAGAAGAAATCTTATGGCCAGTCACAAACATGAAGAAAGCAATTGTCTCCAGTAGATCTCAGGTAAATTTCACTAAAAGTTTTAATGGCTACACAGATACTTTGGTGTACTGGATACAGTGTTAACTTGACATCAGTAAGACTTGGGTTTTAATCCTTCTATCCCTAATTAGCTGTGAGACCATGAGTCACTTAAAGTCTCTGATCCTCAGGTTCCTCATCTGCAAAATGGAGATAATAACACTTATAGTACCTGGCATATAGGGTTGTTAGGAGACTAATGAGGTGATGTCAGGTAAGGCATTTTTAGAAGAAAGCAAGTTTCTTCCTCAAGAAAATATTCCTCATGCAAACCTGAGAAGTGTGGTTTTTGAGTAACCCATAAGACTTTGGCTTTTTTCACTTCTTAAACCTGAATCATATTTTCCAGATACTTTTTTGCTATTTATTCTCTCTTGTATCCATTGTGGTCACTGAGTATCAAATTATATATGGACTTGGTTCTGCGGATCTTAAGTTATCCATAGAACAAATGTCTTTTTTTTCTTTTTTTTTTTAATTTATTGACTTGTTTGTTTACTTTTAGTTTACAAGTTTACAAGATTTAGTTACAGAATCACTTGAGTTTCAGAGTTTCTCCCCTCCCTTACCCCCTCCCCCCATGGTGGAGTACAATCATGTACGGGATCTGCAAACACTTTCACATTGTACAATAATCTTGTTGTATAGAAGCATTGTAATCAATGGAGCGAATAATGTGAAAAGAAAGAGGAAAAAAAAAAAGAAACAAAACCAAACATGGAAGAGAACAATAGCATGTGTTGCTTCAGTCTTCATTTAAACTCTGGTCTTTCTAGATCTTTCTCTGAGTGTAGGTATCTCCTTCCATTGTGAGACTTGTAGAGTTGTCTTTTAAATGTGCATTGCTGAGAAGAGTCCAGTTTATCAAGGTTGGTTGTCGCACATATGATGTATCTGTGACTGTATATAAATTTTTCTTGGTTCTGCTCGTCTCACTTAGCATCAATTCATATAAGCCTCTCCAGGTAAATATGAAGTCCATCTCCTTCCCATTTCTTATAGCACAATAGTATTCCATTACATTCATATACCATAACTTGTTCAACAATTCCCCAATTGATGGACATCCCCTAAATTTCCAGTTTTTTGCCACCACAAAGAGAGCTACAATGAATATTTTTCTACATATGGGTCCTTTTCCCACTTCTATGATCTCTTTGGGATACAACCCCAAAAGTGTTGTTACTGAGTCAAAAGGTATGTGATTACTTATAGCCCTT
>JAQQSW010015446.1:0-11886 GCA_028646575.1 Pseudocheirus occidentalis | reverse complement strand
CTCATCAGAACTGGCACGAAGAGAGAATAATGTACAAATTATGTACAAATAATGTACAAATGGGTATAGAAATCTATCTTACCCTACAGTAAAGTGGGGGGAAGAAGATGAGAGAAGGGTTGGATGATAAAAGGGATGGCAGATTGGAGGAGGGGCAGTCAGAAGCAAAACATATTTGAGGAGTAACAGAGTGAAAGGAGAGAGAGAATAGAATATATGGGAGGGGGATTAGGATGGAGGGAAATACAGTTAGTCTTTCACATTATGACTATTATGGAAGTGTTTTGAATGATTACCTATGTATGACCTATATTGAATTGTTTGCCTTCCCAATACAGGGGAGAGGAGGTGGGGATGGAGGAAGGAAGAGAATTTGAAACTTAAAGTTTTAAAAATGTATGTTAAAATTCTTTTTACATGTAAATGCAAAAAATAGAATACTAAAAAAGCTAAAATATGTAACAAGGACAAAAGTCAAAACACAATATTCCTAGATTATATATTTTCAAAAACATATCCTAAAGATAATTAAGAGCAAGATTGAAAAAGTATGGTAAAGCACCAATCATCCTTCAGGTTTAATTAAATATGCATGGATGATTTTTTGTTGTTGTTACAAAAACATTTTTCTTTTTTTCCCCTAAAATGCACAGGCTTTTGTTTTGGATTGGTTTTTTTGTTTGGAGGAGGAAGGCAAGGCAACTGGGGTTAAATGACTTATCCAAGGTCACACAGCTAGTTAAGTGTCAAGTGTCTGAACCCAGATTTAAACTCAGGTCCTCCTGACTATAGGGTCAGTGCTCTATTTACTGCACCACCTACTTTCCCCTAATCTACAGGTTTTAATTATGTTTTAGTAGTAAGTTCTCAAAAATTATAATTTTTACATGTAAAATTGTATTAGTAATGAATTATTCCTCCCCACACACCCCACTTCAAAGTCTTTCTCTAATAACATTAAGACAAGAAGAGCTTCATTTTACATATCAGGACCTTATGGATACTTCTAAAAGCCTGTAGATGGCATCATCCACGAGGTGCACGGTTCAGGTAAAGACAGAAACAAAAAGTGGTATGTGAAAATTGAAATTCTTTGAAGTCTCAAGGGAATCTTGGGTTCCTGATTTGTTCTTCTTATAACTCTGTTGTTAATATGGTTAATTCTATAAGACTTCATCTGGTTTTCACCACATGAATTACTTAATGCAAGATCAAATTAAAGGCGTTTTGTTTGGTCTTACTAAATCGCATTAGGGCTATTGGCTAGCAATATTACCCAGGGGACCTCTCCAAGCAACTAGGAATAAGGAATCAAATCTACTAGAAGGGGGCCTGTCCAGAGCTGCCCTGAATGAGGCCTATTCCAGAATTTCTAAAGGAAAATGTTTCCCAGGATAAGATGTCTTCATAGGACAGCTAAGACCCAAGAGGCAATAAGCTGATTCAATGGACTTTCAGAATGGCTTATGATGAGCAATCTGGATTCAGGAGACCTCATCTTATTCAATATTGGTAACCATTAACATTTCCTGGTGCTTGTGTTTGCTGGACTAAGTGTGTGACCCTTTGGTTTTTGAAGTATTGCAGGCCTCTATATAACCAAAACAGGGAAAATAGTGATGGGAACTTTTCATTTACTTTTATTATGGTGCTTCTCCTAAATATCTGCTGACTCCTAAAACATGTTGCAGGTCAGCCTCACAAAGTTTTTTTTTAAAGGCTCATGGAATGATTTTATCAAGGAAAGACTTTTGAAATCCCCAAGATAAAAAGCCAAATAAAAAGAAGAGAATATAGTCTCTTGAAAACCTCCAAAAAATGTTTTATTTAGGGATGAATTTCCTTAATACTTAGTCTTTGTGACATACAAATCCCTTCCTACCAATTAACATGACATCTTTAAAATGTAGCCTTACAAATTTTATAAGTGTAGGATTTTGCAAATCTAGTGTTTAATTTTGTAACCTGACTTAGTTTACCTATCGAGTATGTTTAACTGTTTCCTAGGGGATTTATGTGGTTGTGTTCTTGTTTAAATTTGTTCACCTTTCATGATATTAAAAGAAGCATGGGATTATGAATGTCTTTATAAAACTTTTGTAGGTTAAAAGGATATATAAGGTTGCAATATGTAAAACAATTTCTTTCTCTTTCTGACATAATTTTCTCTACAAAAACTTATCAGGAACTCCAGAAAATCTTTCTTCAGGTGATTTTTTTTAATCCTAAACCTGTGAATGAGCATTTTTTTTTCCTTTTTGGAGGGCAATTGGGGTTGTGACTTGCCCAAAGTCTCTCGGCTAGGAAGTGTGTCAAGTGTCTGAGGCCAGATTTGAACTCAGGTCCTCCTAGCTCCAGGGCTGGTGCTCTATTCGCTGCACCACGTAGCTGTCCATGTCACTGAGCATATTAAAACATAGTTTTTTAACCTCTATAATTTCTGTTTTGTGGTAGAATTATTCCACCACCATTAACTTCCTAAACAAGCTGAAAGAGGAGATATTTTTTCTGATAACTGGGTCCATAGGCTTCACAAGGTTGACAAAGAGGTCCTGGACACAGATTAGGAACATGTTGCATATAGACAACCAACTGCTGGATTTCTCACCACTTCAAACTCAACTTTTTCCAAAGTGGGCTTATCATGTTTCTCCCCAAACTTTCTCTTGATGTGTTGTGCTAGGAGCTTTTCCTAGAAGATTTTTATTCCCTTCTATTTTTATTTGTTTTCTCTTACAGGTCTCCTAGTTTTATCATTCAATGGGATCTTGACTTGCTAAATCTCATAATCATTTCCCCCAATTCCATTACTCTTAACGAGGGTACCAGCATCCTTCCAGTCATCTGCGTCTGAAAGTTCAATAACATCTTCACTCTCCCCACATTTCCAGTCACGTGACTTACTAGCTTTGTGTGTGTGTTTGTGTAACATCTCTTATATATGTCCCCTTCTAATTCAGACCTTCATCACCTCATGATTATTGCAGCAGCTCCCTAATTTTCTCCCTACTTCATTTCTCTCCATACCAATCCTCTATAGATTTGCTGAGGAAATTTTCCTAAGGTATGTCTAATCCTCACATATATTTGACAGACTTCGGTGCTTCCCTATTACTTCCTCTTTTCAAAACATATACAAGGACATGTTTATTATATAAGATTTTTCTTTATGATATGTTCTATTTCCTTTGCTTTAAAAATTTTTTTACTTAACCCTCATTTATGAATACATCTCTCCCCTGCACTAACCTTCACACAAAAAACTTCTCACCAAACAGCCAATACAGCAACTGTGTCTGATGGTATACGTATCACTTCACACCCATAATCCTCTGCTTTTGCAATGCTGGGTTATCCATTTACTCACCTCTTCTTGGAGGCCCAAGTTTAGTCATAAACAAACATTATTAATTTTGATGATTTATTCTTTTCGTTTATGTTGTTTTAACTATTGTATATAATGCTTTTTCCTATTTCTACTTCAATTTATAATAGCTAATGTCTTCCAAGCCTTCTCTGAATTCTCCCTCATCATCAGCTTTATATAACATGATATGGTTTCCCATTAAGCAGTCAATGAGCCCTCAGCTTGTTTTTACTTCTTTGGTGCCAGAAAAAGTGCTGCCATAAAGATTTCGACCTATATGTATATACATCTTTGTCATTTTGAGTGTGATAAAAGAATATGTCTAAAACTGAAAGCAGGCATGACTTGCAAATGGGTAACAAAAGACACTTCCCCCAAAGAATAATGGAGTAAAGCCTGGAGCCTTGCTTTCCCCACTATTTTGGGAGCCTGCACCCCAGTGTGAAGCATTACATTGGAAAGATCACAGCTCTGGAATCAAAGAACAGAATTTCAAATCTAGCATCTGATCCCTACTACCTGTGTGACCCTGGGCTCTACCCTGGGCCCTCTTCCCTTCTATATTAGATCTTGTCAGCTCCCACAGATTAAGCTATCATTGCTGCACAGATGGCTTTCATATGCATTCGGCCAACACTAAGCTCTTTCCTGACCTCCATTCTCCCATCTCTAATTGCCTGTTGGACACTCCTGAAATGGATGTCCTCTAGATATCTCAAAGCCAACGTGCTGAAAACTGAACTTACTACTTCTACCCCACCTCCAAACTCTCATCGCACTCACTCCCCTATGGCTGCAGAAGGCACCACCATCCTATCAGTCACACAGACTCACATCCTCATCAGCCTTGACTCTACACTCTCATCTCCCATATCCAAATCTGTTGTCAAGTCCTGTCATTTCTACCTTGGTAATGCCTCCCATAGCTTCCCTCTTCTCTCTTCCAACACTTTGGTCCCCTTGGCCCAGGCCCTCATAACCTCACACCAGAACTATTGTAGTAGCCCGCCCTGCTGAGGGGTCTCCCAGACTCAACGTGTCTCCCAACTCTAGGCCATATTCTACTCAGGTGTCAAATTGTTCTTTCTAGAGTGCAAGTATGACTGTGTAATTCTCTTATTCAACTAACTCCACTGACTCCCTAATACATAAAGGAATAAAAATAAAACCTTCTTTGACTTTCAGACTGTGAGCTCCTTCAAAGCAAGGACCAACTTCTGGCTTTCTTCATATGCCCCAAATTTACTACAGTGCCCGGTACACAGAAGATATTTCACCAATGCTTACTCATTTGACTTGACTAATCTCATGGGGCCTTACCTTCTTCTTCTATAAAATGAAAGGTTTAGACCAGATAGCCTTGGAGGTTTCCTCCAGCTCTAGATCTATGGTCAATAATCAAAGGTCACTGATTGCTAGAAAATGTACCAACAGAAACACTGAAAGTCCTGGAACCCATGGTCTATTTCTTTCTCACCAAATAATATGCCAGGGGGACATTTGCCTTGGAAATGGACAGATTACAGAGAGACTAAAGAGAATTCTCTTGGGATTCACCTGCTCCCAATAATCATTTAGTTACTTGCTTCCCCGTGTGATTTGTTGATTTCTCCTCCATTATTTTATATCCCCAAATTCCTAAGGTCTTTGTTTCCATAAATGATGATTTCATACATAAGATTCGTATCAGCCCAAATAAAGTAATTTGGCAGCCTAGATGCTAGAATTAATAACAAATGTCTTCATCCTTTCAAATGTTCATTGGTGGAGATAAGGATGATAAACATTCCAATGGATTAGAATCTATAGGAACCTGAAAACCAAAACAATGCTCAGATGACATTGTTTCTGCAAGAAAAAGAAAAGTAGCTGAGGAATTTTGAGTGTCTCATCCCCAGCTAAGTCCTTAGGAAACTGCCTTTCTCCCCACTTCTCCCCAGCTCTCATTTACTTCTCTCACACAGACAGGCTTCTGCTCTCTCCAAAGAGGGAGAACAATCCAACTGGGAAATCCACATTTCCATCCATCCCAACACTTCTGCTGCTGGTCAAGAAAGGCCTCCCATGAACTTCATTAGGAAAAGGTGAGTTCTGAGCAGCCCCACCCCTTAAATGGAAATGAATTGGCCACAAAAAAAAATCACTCATGTAAAAACATTTCCTGCTAAGCATTATGGTAAATGATTTGGTGTGGTAATTTTTTAAAATTAATTTTCTTCTCTTTATCCCAAATAGCACTAATTCAAGGGGGGGTCTTGGTTAAGGCTCAATTTCTATAACTAATAAAATGCTAACAAACCTCTAACAAAGGTCATAGAAATAGCTGGAAGTAGATCTCGTAACTGTGGCTAACAGGAGAATTGTTAATTAAATAAGACTTACAGGAAAGCTAGAGGAGAAAACAATTCTGATAACCCAAAATTGAGGAGACTTTGCATGGCAAGAGCAATAGCTAAAGTATGGGTTGATGGGGGAAAATGTCTTTGCTTCAAATATCTCTGATAAAAGTCTATTACCCAAGACATGTAAGAAATGAACACAAATCTATAAGGTCAGGAGCCTTTGCCAGTATGTAAATGTTCAAAGGAAATGAAGAGTTTTCAAAGATGCTTCAAATCATTAACAGTGAGAGAAATGGAAATTAAAACAACTCTGAGGTTTCACCTCTTCTGAACACATGAAAATGGTTGATGTGTGAAGGACTATAAAAGACAGGCCAATTGATGCCCTATTTTGCCACTCTGAACTTGTACAACAATTGTGAAAAATGACTTTGAATCATGCTCAAAATTGCAAAAAATATCAAGATCTCATTGCTTAACAGATATGCCAATGGTGTGAAAGATCGGAAAAAATCTCGGATATGAGTGTATATGTGTATATGTGTGTGTGTGTGTGTGTGTGTATTCACAACACTTTGTGGTAGCAAAGGAGTAGGAACAAAGTAGGTGCCCACTAACTGAGAATGGACTAAGGAAATCATGGCACAAGAACATAATGGAATTATGTTGCAACAGAAGAAACAACAAAAATGAGAAATTCAAAGAAACATGGGAAGACTTTAATGACAGACAGAGAATACTGTAAGCAGAACCATTAAAGAAACACACCCAAAACTACAAAAAGGGAGGAGGGGGAATGAGGCTAAATATTATGAAATTATAGTCACCAACCTTGCCCACAGACAAGAGGAAATAAACTCTTCATGGAAGAAGTGGGGAGACTATAGGCATGGATAAATGCCTTCAAATTAAGATCTATTACGGACCTTTTGAGTAAAAATTTTGTTATGAGGCAAGGCCAGTGGGGTTAGGGTAGATATTAAGCAATAAATAGATGTAAATGCTTTTGCATTGGTATTACCAAACTTTAATTTTTAAAAAGTGCAATGAAGAGGCACATGACAGGCAGGCATATGCTACAGCATATCATCAGAGAAGAACTGAGCAGAAGTGACAGAAGAAACTTTGTCAACAGAATGATGGATGACCAGAATGAGGGGGGGTCCATAACATAGAGAAAGCTAAGGATTTCTGGACAGACAGCCTGTGAGGGCCACTAGCATCTATGCAATATCAAGAAATGTACAGGAAGGCCACCAGCTGGTTAATCAGCCTCTACAGGAATTATGGAAAGAAATGGACAAGAGGCACCCAGGATAGAAAGGTGCACATGAATTGCAATCTGCATCTCTGAAGGCATTTCACACTTTGACAGATTCTACAAATCACAAGTGCTAAAGCTTCCTCCCTCTGCTCTTCTCCCTTTGTCTCTGTGACACCAAACACAAGTTGCTTCTCAGTCTTGTCATGTATTAGGGTAAAGGCTCAAGGAATTAAAATGGATAAAACCCTGGCAGGAACAAAGAAGGATGGAAGGGATCTTTGGTACTCTTCTGGGGAAATGCTAAAGAGTTCAGACAGAGACAAAGGTACAGGGAAGGAGCTATTCCAGGTAAGGTAGCAGTGAAGCTAAGCTGTTTGAGATCTGGAGAGAACCTGGGGGCCTCCAAACATGGGAGGGAGGCTGAGGGGAAGCGATAGTTCCTGGAGACACAGCCTCACAGATCAGCTCGGGAGCCCTGCAAAGGACATAGAACAGGCATATAAGAATCTACATGGGAGTCTGAAGCCACAAGTAGAACCACTTCTTCCCACTAAAGGCCCCAAATCACTTCTTAGCTTCAGGTCCCATTGGGCAAAGACAAGCTGTGAGAACTCTGATGCTACCTGGGCAGAAGTATCTTACCTGTTGGTTGAGAACAATGATATCCTGGGAAAGGAAGGGAGACAGACATAAAAATGAAATCCCAGAGTTATAGAAACACAGAGCACCAAGGGTCTGAGCACTGTGGGACAGGGGACTCCTACCACTGCTTAGCCCAGTACCTGACACCACAGAGGAAGCACTTAATTGATGCTTTATTCATCTATCTACAATTGTGTGAGGGCATAGGGGAGGGAAGAAATGGCAGGGAGAGGGGGCTGAAGGATGGAATTTGAGGCCCCTCCCAAGGATGACTCTACTAGTGAATATGGGATTCCCAAGACCCTGGAGCCCTGGCATCTGACCTCTTCAATACCTTCCTTCCTTGGGAAGAAGAGCTGAAGCCAGAGTTAGAGCACCCCTTCAACCCCTGACCTGGAGCCAGATTTCTGACACAATCACATATCCTCTCTCCCCAGAAGAGATCCTGGAGAAGAGGGGTCTCAAGGCTTTCCCCAGATCATCTCACCTTTCTGACTCCTCTTGTGGACAATGAGGCCAACCCCAAAGAAGATCAGCCCCAGCACAAGGATCCCGACTCCACTCAGCATCTTACTGTGGGCAGATCCAGACTGTGCTTCTGGGGAGAAGAGATACAAAGGATCAAAACTTTCCCTTCAGAAGCCAGCCCCATGTGATGAGCAGATGGGTGGGAGGGGAGCCTGAGAAGGTGACTAAATCCTGTCTAAGAAAGGAAGGAATGGATGTGCAAATAGACTCAAGAAGTGAAAGTTCATGAGGGGACACTGACATCAATCTGTCTCAAAGCCTGGCTCCCCTGCCCCAGGGGAAGGGTCCTATAGGCTGATCACAGAGTCCCAGGGGGAGGCCAATTCCCAGGGCTGGGGCCAGTGAGGAGGCTGACAAAGTTCTAGGTCTCCATAGCTCTTAAGTCAGCACTGCCATTAGTGGAAAGAGCCAGGGAAAGGGGAGAAAGTGGGTAATAAAAACGAGTTTTTATTAGCCCAGGCCAGAAGAAAAGAGGGCATAGGACATATACTGAAGGAATTTAGCAATGTCAGAACTGGAGGATGAGGTAGCTCTGTCTTACTCCAGTCAAAGAGGACAGGTCTCTGAAGACTGGAGTGCTCCACTTGGCAGGTGTAGACATCTCCACGGCTGGGGGTCATTTCCAGCATCACCAGGATCTGGTAGGTCCAGTCTCCATTGCTGATCAGGCCTGTGGACACAACGCCAGCCGTCTCCTCCTGCCCATTCAGGAACCACCTGACCTCAATGTCCCCAGGATAGAAACCAGTGACAGAGCAGACAAGCAGGTTGTGGTGTCCCAGGGGCACCATCTTTGATGGATACACAATCACCTCGGGCTTAACTGGAAGAAAGAAGAAGGATCTTGAGTGAGGGAGCCAGAGCAGGTCTTCCTAGTCCAGCCCCCACCTCTGTCTCCTGATCCACAACCAGGCTCAGGTTCCCTCTCCTCCTCAGAACCAAAATGGGCATTTTGGTAGACACTTAAGCTCTGCCTAACACCTAGAAATCTGAACTAGCAGTAAGCACCCCAAGAGTTCATGGTGCTGAATTATCATGGCCTCAGACCATCACAATCTGTTGATGTGGGAAGAAATGTGCAGCCAAATTTTCATATTATAAAATGGACACTTTGTAATGGATTGTTTCCAAAAGCACATCATAGATGTAGATAACAAACTATTTTAAGAAAGATTTCCAGCTCAGATATGAAGAGTTGCTTTCTGAGGATAGCTGAAGAAATTTTGAATCGGATGAATTGTGAAGAATGTCTAGGCCCAGTAGAAACTTGAGCATCTTGATCCAGAGTCCAGAGGCCCTGGGAGAAACAGAAATATGTCTGGGTATATGGAGAAAGAAAATTTCAGTGATGAGGCCTCAGTTGTAAGAATTTGTCAGAGAAGGCTGAGAAAGAGGGAGGGAGGGAAGTGGTTGAGACAAGAGACAGAAGAGTATGGGAAGCCTCTGCTGAGCTTGGTTTCAGAGGCAAAAATAGGAACTGTTTTATTTAAAATTAAAATTTATTTTTAAAAAATTTTAAAAGGTTCATGACACCTGGGCGCTCAGGACTTGGGGAGATTTAATTTTATGTATACATTTGTCGTTGTTCTGTCTTGGCCAATTCTTTGTTTTCCGATTTCGGGTTATCTTGACAAAGATACGGCAGTGATTTGCCATTTCATTCTCCAACTCAAATTAGAGATGAGGAATTTAGGTAAACTGGATCAAGTGACTTGCCCAGGGTCATACAATTAGGATGTTTCTGAGAACAGATTTGAACCCAGGAAGATGAGTCTTCCTGACTCCAGGCTTGGCACTCTTTCCACTGCCATAACTAGGTGCCTATTAACCATTTTAGCACTGTATAAATGTGATTTATTTCTAGGTAAAGGGATTTTGTCTTGTTCCAGTGAAATCAAACCCCATTAGAACTGGAGGAGCTAAAACCTTCTGAATGTGACTGAGGATAAAGGACTCACCGAACCAGAATCCATGATCCTCTCAGAGGGTTTCTCCCCCTCCCTCTCCAGCTCATCTTCCCTCCTCTGTCTCTCTCCTCCTTCTCCCCCATTCATTCTCCCCTTTCTTCTCTCTTCCCTCCCCTTGTCCCCTTCCCTCATCTAGACTTTTTCTGCCCCTAATTCCTCCCCTTCATCTCTGCTGCTTTTCTTCTCTCTCACTTCCCCACCTCTTCTCCCTCTCATCCAACCTTTCTCCATCCCAATCTCTTTCTCCCATTCTTCTTCCCTCCCCTTCATGCTTCCCTTTTGTCCCCTGTATGTTCCTCCCCCATCTCCCTTCCTTGATCCTCCCCCCTTGTTCTCCTCCCTTCCTCTTCTTTCCCAATACATAATTTCCCCCTCCTTTCATCCCTGCTCCCCCTTGTCTCTCCCCTGCTCTGGGGCCCCTGTCCCTGCATCTGTTCTGTGATCCCCCTACCTTCTCTCCTCCTTTGCCCCAGCCCATCACAGCCCCCCTCCCTTTGTGCTCCCTTCCAGCCACTTCTCTTCCCTTCCGGCTTTGACACCTCCCTAGGACGCAGCTCCCTCCTCTCTCCCTGGTTCCCTGTTGGGCTCCCTTGGTACCTCCCTCCCCTCCCCAGGGGGCACACTCACTCCTCCTGGGTACTGAGAAGGGCTCGATTCCCTCGTAGTTATGCATGCAATAGCTGTCCACCGCGGTCCGTAAGTGGTCCATAAACTCCTTCTGGGCGTTCCCATACTCGGCAGTGCGCCGCCCCAGCTCCGTCACCGCCACAAACTCCCCCACGTGGCTGTCGAAGCGCACATACTCCTCCCGGTTGTAGATGGCCCTCAGCACAAACCGCACGTGCTCCGTCCCGTTCTCAAAGTAGCATTCACCCTTCACCTGCTCTGTGAAGTGCTCTGAGGAGAAACCGGAGGCGGGTCAGGCCTGACAGACACCCCGCCTTCCAATCCGTGATCACAACTTGGGCCTGACCAAGGAGAACCAGGCCAACATCAGGCTGCTCTTCCGGCACATGCTCAGCCCCACCCGCTCTGAGACCCAGAAAAGGAAAACCATTTCTCCGCGGTCACGCCGAATATCTGAAATGGAGGCAGGACTAAAACCCAGAACAGGGGTTAGGAACCTGCGGCCTCCAGTGCGGCCCTTCGACTGACTTGTTCTGTGAAGTTTGGACTCAGTCAAAGGGCCGCACTTGAGAACCTAGAAAGTCATACGTGTCTTCGAAGTCGCAGGTTCCCCACCCCTTATCCCAGACTTTTATGTTCCCACACCTGTACAGTTTGTCTGCAGCCTGGTAATTGCCCTCTCAACCACATCCAGGCTGGTGCAAACACTGCTAGGAAATTTTACCCAACACCCAGCCCAAGTCCTCCTCACCCCAGTTTAACACCGCTCCAATTCTTTTTTTTTTGACTTGTTTATTTATTTTTAGTTTACAAGATTCGTTTCCAGAATCACTTGTTTCAGATTTTCTCCCCTCCCTTCTCCCCCACCCCCCCATGGTGCCATACAATCATGTATAGGATCTGCAGACACTTTGACTTTGTACAATAGTCTGGTTGTATAGAAGCCTTGTAATCAGTGGAAAAACCAAACATAGAAAAGAACGATAGCATGTAAATTACTTCAGTCTCCATTTAAACTCTGGTATTTCTAGATCTTTTTCTGAATATGAATATCTCCTTCCATTCTGAGACTTGTAGAGCTGTCTTTTAACTGTATGTTGCTGAGAAAAGTCCAGCTTTTCAAAGTTGGTCACCACACATACAATGTAT